>JAFEMH010001050.1:485000-549472 GCA_022495995.1 Adenophora triphylla var. japonica
ATGTAGCCCAGCCCCACGTTTCATGATCCGAGGGTCGACACTGGAGGCTGCGTTGGAGGAGGAGAAACGCGAGCGGGCAAAGCTTGCGGATGCTTTGGCGGTTCGACGCAGATGCGGGAGGAGAACGATCGACGTCATGCAGATTCGTAGACGGCATGCGAGACTCAAAGACAATTGGCGCCGTTGATGGCTCATCTCGGCCAGACTCCCGTGGTAATTTCCCGCCTCCCCAAAGTTGATTGCGGACATTTTTAGACATTTTTAGACATTTTTGTATTAATTTATACTTGTTTGTAAACATTTGAGACATTTGGTACCCGCGGGAGCCCCTCCCGCCTCTCCCCGCTCCACCCTCTCCCCTCCCCCTCTCCCCTCTCCCCCTCCCCCTCCCCCTCTCCCCTCTCCCCCTCCCCCTCTCCCCCTCCCTCCCGAATTGGTACGGTGGTATTTAGTTTTTATTTGGTACGCTGATATTTGAATTTTAGTTTTTATATTTTTAGTGTTATAAATTTAAATGTTATATCAGTGACAAAAAATTTTGGTTTATTGATATTTTAAATTATTTTTTTTAAATTTATTTGTAATCGCCGACGGAATTTTCCGTCGCTGAAATTAATGCTGAAATTAAAATTAATTAAATAAATTAATTTCAGCGACGGAATTTCCGCCGCTATAATCATTTAATTTTTATTTAATTTTTAATTTCAGCTGTAATAAAATTTAAATTAAAATTAAATAATTTCAGCGACGGTAAATTCCGCCGCTGAAATAATTTAATTTTAAATTAAATTTTATTACAGCGACGGAAATTTCCGCCGCTGAAATTAATTTAATTAAATTAATTTTTATTACAGCGACGGAAATTTCCGTCGCTGAAATGAAAATTTAATTAAATTAAATTAATATAGCAGCGAAATTTTCCGTCGCTGAAACCATTAATTCACCGGCGGAATTAATTTCCGTCGGTAAAAGAAAAAAATAGCGGCGGAAATTGACCCGTCGGAGCACTGCGACGAGCTGGTAGCGGCGGACCACCGACGGAATTTTTCCGTCGGTGATTTATTTTAGCGACGGAAATATAATTTTAGCGGCGGAAATTTCCGTCGCTAAATGACCTTTTTCTGGTAGTGTAGGCCGCTTTATCACGCGGTCAGCAGAGAGATGCCTCCCCTTTTCAAAACTCTGAAAGGGGGGAAGAAAGCTGATGAATTTGCATGGGGTCACGACTGCCGTCAAGCTTTTGAGGAAGTGAAGAGATACCTCAGGCAGCCTCCTCTACTCAGCAGCCCGGTGTCCGAGGAAGAGCTTTTTCTATTTTTAGCAGTTACTGATCTGGCAGTAGCTGCTGTTCTTGTAAAGGAGGATAATAACTCCCAAAAACCAGTTTACTATGTATCTAAGGCACTGTCCGCTGTAGAAGGGCGTTATTTAAATATAGAGAAATTAGCTTACGCCTTGCTTGTATCTGCCCAAAAATTAAGAGCCTACTTTTCTGCACATCCTATAACTGCACTCACTGAGGCCCCGCTTAGAAAGGTTTTACATAAACCAGAGTCCTCGGGGAGAATGCTAGCTTGGTCTATCGAGCTCACTGAGTTCCAGATCACCTACTCCCCAAGAAGGACAATCAAAGCTCAGGCCTTAGCTGATTTTGTGGCAGAATCGTTATTTAAGCTAGCGGACAACGACCTTGGGAAAAGAAAGCGGGCAGAGTCAGAGGAAGCCCAAGATAGCTCGGACACTGAGATTATACAGCACAAAGAGCATCCAGAAGAAGTGTGAACTTTATTCGTGGACGGCTCTGTGAGCAAGTTAATAAGTGGAGCGGGCATACTCTTGATCGCCCCCTGCGGAGAGAAATTCAAAAGAGCCTTGAGATTCAAATTTGAAGCTTCGAACAATCAGGCTGAGTATGAAACGATTATAGCGGGCATGGAATTGGCAAGAGACTTGGGAGTTCGGAATATTGAGATCAATAGTGACTCTCAGCTCATAGTAAATCAAATTAGGGGGGAGTATGACAAGATCAACCCAGTGCTAATTCAGTACTGCGGGCTGGCAAAAACCCTCATCAAAAATTTCACCTACTATGAGCTGAACCAAGTCGTGAGAGAGGACAACACGGAGGCTGACCTCCTCTCCAGAATAACCGATCAAGAAGTCATAGACTTTGAGACGGATTGCCAGATAGAATTCACGGAGAGACCTGCTATAGATCGAATTCAGATAAACAATATTGAGGATCAAGTAAGGGACTGGGTAGATGAGATCAAGGATTACATCGAGAAGCAAACCCTCCCCGAGGATCCAGCAAGTGCTAGATCCATTGGAAAGGTATCCGCGAAATACCTCATCCTGGATGGAGTACTTTTTCGACGATCATTCACCAAGCCTTTGCTAAGATGCGTCAAAACTCACATGACCACCAACTTACTCTATGAGGTTCATGAAGGAGTTTCTGGCGGACATCCCGGTGCTCGCACTCTCTCTGACAAAATCAAATTTTAGGGATTTTATTGGCCTACGATGAGAAGAGATGCCCAAGAGTACGTAAGAAAGTGTGACAAATGCCAGTGATTTGTGGACATCCCTAGACTACCATCAACAGAGCAGACTTTGGTTGTACCATCGTGGCCATTTGATACATGGGGGATTGATCTGATTGGACCGTTCCCAACTGCTCGAGGAAGTATTAAGTACGCCGTTGTGGCCGTGGATTATTTTACCAAGTGGACGGAAGCAAAGGGCTTAGCCACTATCTCCGAGGAGAATGTTATCAATTTTGTCCACGATCACATCTATTGCCGATTTGGCGTTCCACGAGCAATAATTTCGGACAATGGCACTCAGTTCTCTGCAAAAATCAATGTTGAATGTGTGAGAATGAAGGTACAACATCGCCAGTCCGCAGTTGCTTATCCCCAGGGGAACGGCCAAGCTGAGGCCGCGAACAAGTTAGTCCTGACCACCTTAAAGAAAAATTTGGAGGGACAAGGAGGACGATGGTTGGACGAGCTCCAGACCGCATTATGGGTTGTCCGCACGATAATCAGAAACTCAACAGGAGAAACTCCTTTCTCGCTCACGTATGGGTCAGAGGCAATGGCTCCAGTTGAGGTTGCCCTACCCTCGTACAGAGTCACATACTTCGATGAGTCTCAAAATGAGGCAAACAGAAGGTATGACCTTGACGATCTCGAACAAAAGAGAATGCGGGCAAATGAAAAAATGGTGAACTACAAGCAAAAAGCGAAGAAGCACCATGATAAAATAGTGAATAAAAGAAGTTTTTCAGTTGGAGATTGGATACTCAGAAATGTGGAGGTTCAAGGGACCCAACCAGGTTTCAACAAACTCTCCCCGAAATGGGAAGGTTCATACGAAGTTACCCAAATAATCAAGGAGGGTACCTACATATTGCGGACAAAGGAAGGAAAGGACCTCAAGCACGCTTGGAATAGCGATCACCTTAGAAAGTACTTCTTTTGAATCCTTGTAATTTTTAAGGGTGAATAGAGGCACTAAATATATGAATATGTAATTACCACCAAATTTTTGTGCAAAACGGTTGTAGCAATATCCCCACCAGCCTCAAAAGATGAAGTGGATGCCCGCAAGCGGATGTCAGTAGGTTCAAGGGCCAACATAAGAGCCCCTACCTACTGTTGCGCAAAGATCCATTACAATCCGCATGCCTATATGTGTACAAAGGCCATTATGCCCATACTCGATCGCGGACAAGATACTCTGTCCTGTCCGCGTGATACCACCAAGAAAAAGTGGATATAGATGCAAGTGGGGACAAAGGCCAAAGTCCGGACCCACTAAATGCGCGAAGGCCTTTTTTAAGGCTGTTACTCGCATGCCTGTATGTGACAAAGGCCAACATATGGGCCAATATGCCCCTACCTACTGTTGCGTAGAATATTGCCTCACGGCCACACACTACATGCCCTATGAAAGTAGCTTGCCTTGGCGCTTTTGTACTTACACCACGGATCGCAAGTTCGGAACATAAGTGTAAATGGATGGGAGTGATCAAAGGAGTTTAAAAAATCCAAATAGACAAATGGGGTTAAGGCCTCAAAATTTGTCCCAATGCCAAACAAACACGATCATAGAGAAATAGGGCTGACTCTCACAAAAAATTCAAGAGATTTTGAATACAGAGTTAGGAAAACTCAAAAACGCGGGCGGAAGACCTACTATGCCTCTGACCGCGGAAGAGAGTCTAAAAATTAATTGTTCCAAGTCAAAAAATGCTAGAAAAAGGAAAAGCAAGAATGCAAGTACCAAGTTACTCAAGTATTGCCAACACTCAAAACAACCTAGAAAGACTTTTTATGATAGTCAAATCGGTAATGACCGGAGGAATGATAGGATCCGTGGAGACTGGGGTAGGAGCTGGCCACGAGGGGAAAAGATCACTTACTGTTGGCCTATTGAGGAGAATACGAGCAATAGCCTCCTCATAGGAAAGCTTCTCGTCACCGAACCTCAGGGCGTCCATCTCGCCAATAAGGCTGGTGGCCGTGACCTCGGCCACTGGGGGCAGGGAGGCTGCCACTGCCAGCTCTTGGTTCTTAACATCAACCTCAGATAGAGGGACCAGTGCATGCCTGGGCAGGCATACAACATCAGTAGCAACCAGTGAGCCTATCAAGGCCAACTGCTGAGCTGTAAACTGCCCCGTGGCAGCAAAGTTACAAAGCTGCATTTGGCAAGTGGCCTCGTACTGAGCAAAGCCTTCAGCAGCAAGGGCATCCTTATACTCCTCGGAGTTCTTGAACTCCTCCACTGCCTCCTTGCGGGCAGCAAGCACTACAGACTCCCTCTCCAACTCAAACTGCTTTAAGGGCAGTAGCTGGTCGGAGAGCTCATGTACCTTGGCTTCCAAAGTCAAGATTGACAAATTGGAAGCCTCCAGCCTCTTTGAGAGCTCAGCACTCCTCTGTTCCAAGGCGATCTTGTGCCCGCGGAGCTCATCCCGCTCCCCCTTTGCTTTTTCTAAGCTCTTCTCAAGCTCTGTGAACTGCTCAGAAAAGGCTTTCAGGTCTGCCTCCTTCTCGGTGAGAGAGGTCTCCTTATCAGCAAGAGTGGTGGACAAGGTCTTCACCTTCTCCTCGGCCTTGGCCAGCTCGCAGAGTTTGTCCGCCAAAATTTTGGTCTGCCCCTCAAGCTCAACGGCCATCCCATCGGTGCATTCCCGCAACCGCATAATCTTATTGCCCGCCTGCGAGGAAAAAGATACAGTCAGAAAAGAATCACAAAGCCCAAGTATTGAAGTAAAAGGATGGACAGGTCTGAACCTCAGTGAGGGCAAGGCCTATATCCCCCATCAGGGCAACCGGATTCTCCTTCATAACTACGTTTTTGTAGAAATTCGGGGAGTAGAGCCGATTCATAAGACCAATCCCCGCGACGGAGTTATTAGGCCCGCGGGCATAAAAATCAATCTCGTTGATGGTGGGCACCCCCTCCTGCTTCTTCCTAACAGCCAGTACCTTCTCGCGGGTGCTGAGAGAAGCCACAGGATAGGAAGTGGAGCAGATAGTCCCCCCTCTAAGGGGAGCAGAGGAAGAAATCAGGGCAGAAGTAGTGGAAGCATGGATTTGTGTTTCCCCACCCCTTTGAGATTTGGACGCCCTCTCCTTGAGCCCCAAGTCAGCCTCCTTCTCAGTCCTCTTCCTGGACTGCTCCTGGTTATGCCCAGAAGAAATAGTGCGGCCAGGAGAGCGGGAGCCGCGAACGGTTGATGCAGGAGGAGGACCCGTGGGGGTAGAGGCAGCTCCCCGATAGTGGGAATTACTCTGGGACCGGCCAGAGTCGAGCCAGTCTTCCTATTTGCCACGGGCAGAGTGGCATATTTTCCTTCTGCCCCGCCCAGGGCAGTTTGCCTCTTCGCAGCCTCTTTTTGTTGTGCCCGCAGATTCCGGGCCTTCAGCTCAGCAGCGCTCAATGGGTCCATCAAAAATTATACTCGTCTGGGTCTACTCTGAAAGGAAAAAGGATTGATTAGATGGCAGTTTTGTAAAGAAGCAGAAGCAATCAATGACAGTTCTCAAAAAAGAATAGAGACCAATCCATTTCGGAGGCTCGCATTCAGCGCCCAGCATACAAGTTTTGCAGTCAGCATCAAACTGGTAAAATTTGTGCACCCTCCAATTAGGGTCACGAGGCTGGGGCCCTATCTCTACTCTAGGGGCATAGTTGCTACCCTCCCTTCGAGGGGCCACCCCTGAGTAGATTAACAAGGGCTCATAGTCCACAATGGCGCCCACGTCATAAATGGGTTGTACCCCATTGGTGATGTGCTTGGCCAGGTGGGTCTCCAGGGCAATGTGAAAAGTCTCGGACAGAGCTGGGTTAGGATATGCAGTAGCGGTCACCTTCATTGGGACAGGACTGGAAGGTTTGGAAAAAGCCCAGCCGAACCTAGACTCTATGACAAAGATGTTCTTCTGGTTCCATTGGTCAAATTTGTTTGAAGGGGTAGAGAAGGTCCGGGAAGAGTTTTTCTTAGCCTTCAGGCCCAGGTTGCCATTGCTGATTTGGTTTTGGTAGTAGGCATAAAGCCCAGAAAGGGAGGGTTCATAGCCCAAAACCCTGCAAACAGCTATAAAGGAGACAAGGTCCCTAACGGCATTTGGAGTCAGGTGCATGGGGAGGCATCTATTGAATTCAAGGAAGAAATAGATGAAGGGATCGAGGGGGATTCTGCTACAGTCTCAGGCCGCAGCTTCTCCTTCCCCTTTATCTGAACGTGGCCCAGAGTGCGGACACGGAATTTTTTTGGGTCAACATTATACAGAGTGTATATCTCCTCTTCCCAGTCTATAGTAGCCACCTCCTTCGCTTTTCTCTTATGGTCTCGGCCAGGATTTGCCTCAACAGTAGGTCTCTGGCCTCTACCTCGAGCAGGGACCTCCTCCTCAGAATCCCCCTCGAAGGCGTCAACAATTTATGTTGCCTTCCTGGAGGTGCCCGCAGCCATCCGGTCTCCTTCATCGTGGTCATCATCCTCGGTCTTCGTGCTCGTTGAGCCAAAGAGATCGGTAGATGAACCACGGGCAGGGGCCACCTTGGTTTCACTCTCCTCGCCTCCAGACATCTCACCCTCAAAAGGATCAAGTTCCTCACTGCTACTCAGTTCGACCATAGGCACAGCTGGGGCCCCGGTCACAACTTCAGGGAAAATAGTGTTCAAGGGGAGAACATCCAAGGGATTGCTCAGATCCTCGGAGCCCGGTGCCCGCTCCTCACTTATTTGATTGGGATCCATCAAATCAACCTTCTCCCTGTTAACTATCACTCTGGGAACACGAATCGCTCTCCTCACTAGTTCAACGGCGTTCAAAGCCTGATCTCTATTGCGGGGAAACCTGCACAAAACTCCCATTACAATGTTTCTCAACCTACTTGTATTCCCCAACACCAATACATCATCATTCGATTTAATCATCTTTTTCTTGGCCTCCCACAATCGAGGTGGGACAAAAGGCCCCACAGGAATTTCTCACAGAAGTATTGGAAGCACTCCATAGACAGCCTTAGCCACCCAATAGCCACCTTCCTATAGATTCCCCCTGTCCGTTTACAAACGGCAAAGGTATCCGGAGTGCTCCCATCCCCTAGTTCTAACGGACAACGGGGGCCAAATTCACGGGTAGTCATCAAATCCCAAAAGAAGAAATAGAAGGAGATGCAGAAGAAACAAAAGCAAGATTACTTACGGGGGTGGATTCGAAGGTAGATTCGGAGGAAGAAAACACGAAATATGTAGCAAGAATTTTCTCTCTCTTAAAGTAGTTTGAAGGTTTGAAAACGGTAAAAGGGTTTGAGGAGGAAGGGTTTTCTATTTATAAGGCCTCCTTATACGGGTTAACACGTATTAATTAGCCCACAAACTGTTCCTCGAACCACGAATCGATGCCAAACGTTTGAATTTTCGAAAATTCCGCCAGTTAGCAATTATTATGCCTCTTGGATGGATGACACGTACCCTTCGTACCTGTCACGCGCTGTCTCTTCATATGCCAAAGGGCCCACTTGCGAACCGGGAGGTAGAGCATTTAAGGCGCCTAGAATCTTGCCCACGTGCCTCCCGAATGTGCCTATATGCACGAGAGGCAGAGCAACAACCAACGAAAAATACCAACACTGGTGCTCGCTCGAGGAGCGATCTGAGTGAACCGAGCTTAGCTAGTAGCTCCTCGCTCAGACCATAAATAATCACACTAGGAGCTAGGGGCCACTGATGAGCCCGGATCATCTAGATCGGGCCCAAGCTCGGTCAGGTCCAAAGGAATAGTGATGTGGCATTTCCTAGACTGCCGGAGTCAAGACCGCGGACAGATAGACCCCAGAGGTCAAGACCGCATCATCCTACTCCAAACCGGAGGGATCCTGACCGCTGGCCTGGTGACCGCAGGAGGTATGACCGCTCCATCCATGCCCGCGTCAAATACCTTTGATCGCGCCCAAGATGTTGACCGCGGGCTCATACCTGCCTCCTGATTATCTCACTTACCTCCCGGTTAAATACCAAGGCTTAGTGAGCACGTTAGCTTACTGGCTCTGACATGCAAGTTGTCGGCTCACTCCCATCGCATTCAATGTGGCTCAGACAGGTGCCTACTATTGCCATTAATGTGCCGCACCGGATACACGGCTCCTGTCCACATCAGTGACATCCCCTCTAATAGAGGATCCTCCTTCCCTGACCCAATCAGATCCGGACACGTGTATGCGGTCAAATACCAAAGTTCCCTTTAGGGCTGACCTCATGGCTTACGTCAGCGAGCAGCTCCCCATTGCCTATAAATAGAAGACCTTTCTCCCCTTGGACAAGTTAAGTTCCAAATATACACTTTAAGCCATATTGCTCTCAAACCCTAAACACTCACACACATTCAAGGCATTCCAAGCCTTATTTCTCAGTATTCTTACTCTCACACCCGAGGGCCTGAGTTGGAGTAACATCCAACTTTGACCTTAACGGAGCTTTATTTGTGTTGTGTTCTAGATACATCAAACCATTAAATATATCCTGCCAGATATCCTCGAACCGTTCAGACCCTAAATAGCTTGGCGTCATCAGTTTGATTCCCTTGAATTTTTCTTTGTTATTGTTAGGATGGTAATTTTGAAATAATTGTGGTGGTGGCCAGAAGTGACAGACGATAGTGGTGTGTTGATGTGGTGTTACTTGGTGGTTGTGGTGGTGGGGAGAGGAAGGTATGGCGGAAGAAGAAGAGGGGTGGGGAGGGGTTTCAAGAGTGGTGATGCAAGAAGAAAAAAAAAGGAGGAAGAAGAGGATGGGAAAAGGAGGAGAATAGGGATGATTTTTTTTAAAGGTGGGGAGGTGTGAAATGTTAATTTTACCCTGTTAAAATCATGCGCGAGACACATGAACGGTGTTTTTAACGGGAGTTACGTTTCTATAAAATTGAAATAAATTGACAATGTTGGTTATGGAGTTACAAAATATAAACTATTGAGAATGACATTGCATTGTAGCTATCGGCAAAACATGGTATCCAAGTTGAAATTTGTCCAAATAATAATAAAGGTGTACTATTTGGAACTTGGATTTGCTACAACCTTCTACCTAAAAAAATTGTACCGGTAATATAAAAAATCTACTATGAAAAATGTAAAATATCAATAGTAAATGTGAAAATATTTTATTGTAAAATGTAATATAAAACATCTAATATTGCATGTAAAAATTTTATTACGTAGTGTAAAAAATATTCTATATATTTATTAAAAAATATTATATATGATGTTGCAGGAAACGTGCTTATCAATCTTCGTCCACGTGGCAAGACTAATCTCCTGGCTCCTTGACCTGAAACACGAAACCCACGACTAGCCGGAATGGTCTCCGGCGAAGACCCTCGGGCGTGAGAGTAAGTACGATGTATGAGAGCTAAATATTATAGAGAACAAGATGTATTCAATATAACAAAGAGAAATTACCTTGGAACGGTTGGCGTTGCCTTGTATTTATAGTTGTTGCTGAGAGTTGTATTTGTGGTAGGATTGTATGAAATCCCTTAATTAGTGGAACAGATTTGTGATAGAGATCTTATCCATATATAACTCCTGATTTGTAGGGAGTCTCGTCACGCTAAGAATTGTATGTACGCCAGGACTCTGTAGGTTGACGCAAAGACGTAGGTCGAGGTCGACTATTGGGTATAGGTCGACCTGACTGATGGGTAGGGCCGGATCATACCCGAATAACATATGGATCGTAGAGTCGAACCAAGCTAGGTCGGGACCTCGTAGGTCGGACAATGAGCTTAGGTCGACTGATCACGATGATGGGTCTTGGACCTAGTAATAATTGGGCCTAGCCCACTGAGAATGTGGTGGCAATAATACGTTGAGGATTGGGCTTTACTCACTGGGCCCAGCTCGACACTTTTAGTCTTTTCAGTGGCCCCCAACTTTCTGAGTTGACTTTGTCGACCAGGAAGTTAAGAGAAAATTTGATGAAGCTTGAACTGACCCACAAGTCGACGTTTGAGTTGATGTCTACTTGACTTATAGTGACGTGGCTCAATCCTGGGCGTTGACTGTTGAACGATAGGATTATTGAAAGCGTCGTATTTTTGCAATCATTACTGTTTTGACGTTTGAAAATCGCCTCGAAAACCTCCAAGAAAAATTTAATTAGGGAATTAAACGTTTGAATTTTCTTTTTTTCTTTTCAATTACAGAAAATACAAATACCCAAATCCTTCTCCTTTTCAAACTTTTACTTTCTTCAAGCTCTGGTATATCTCCGGCGACAGCAATGAAGCAGCAACTGAGTTAATTCGAGCCTTTGTCTTCTACAATAGTCCTTCCTTGTTCAAATTGATTAAGGTACTCCTCTTACCCTTTAGCATTAGAGCTGAATTTCTGTGTTTTCTTTTATTTTGCCATGGCTAGAACCTTTAGCTGTGAACCCGGGGTCTGGTATGGGTATTGTACTATTAATCACTGAGTTTACAAGCATATAAGTGGAGTATGGAGAGAGATGCCTTTGAGTGAGTGTGCTTCCATCTTTACAAGGTGGGGGCTGACTTTCAGCGAAATAGGACTGCCCATAGGAGAGAACTTGGGGAATTTAGGAATTGACGATCCCAATGTAGTGTCTTTTCATCTTTTCCACGAGTTACTCGATCATATCTCACTGTTCTATGTCAAAGATCCCAATAAGCCTTCCTTCCTTAGGAATAGAAAGGGTTTCCCAGGGGAATCTAGGTCGCCCCTAGGTAGGTCGTCTGAATATGAACATAGGTCTGATTCCCCTGCTTCCTCTTCTTCTTGTACAGATATGGCGACTCAAGGGGGAGCTACAGCTTCGACCTCTTCCAGCCCTCGAATAGTGGATGCCTTCGAGACCTTCGTTGTGCCTGGGAGGAATGAAAGGGGATACGTGCCTCTTAGGCTGCTTCGAGGAAAGAAAAACTTCCCATCTCAGATAGACATGGTGTATAAATTTTGTGAGGTAGACAAGAAGGAGTTTGACATCACCTTTTATAGCAAGAAAGACTTCCTGTCTCAGTTCGGTGATACCTACAAGGAAGATCCTACTAGGGTGGCCTTCTTCTACGGCCAATTTGAGGCTGGCCTGAGATTGCCCTTGGATCCATTTATAAATGAGTTTTTGGAGTGTATGAACGCTCTACCCCTCCAACTGGGAGCCAATACTTGTAGAGTCCTGGTATGCTTTGTTATGGTCTGCAGGTTCTTAGGGTATGAACCTTATATGAGAGTGTTTAGAGAATTCTTTAGTGTCAAGACTGATAAGGCTGACTCAGGGATTAGCACCCCCTCCAAGCCAAATTCCCCCAAGTTATTTATCAACCTTCCTAGTAAGGTGAGTGGTTGGAACTCCTATGTGGTGGTGGTAGAAAGTAGAAGAGGATGGGAGTTTCCCATGCCCAGCGTTGACACCAAGGTTATGAATGAGGAGGATTATTGGGAGCCATACTGGCATGTCGAGCTGTATAAGAAATTGGTTGAGCTGGCTGGGAAGGGACCCATTAGTTGGGAAGCTCTGAGAACCACCAAAAATAACTACATCCGAGCTGGAATGATGATTGGTGATGGGGATGTGGTGCCCCTGGTCCCCATTGTTAGATGCCAAAGGTACCCTGATTGGGTCACCCATGAGGGGGCTCGATTTAGATTTGAGAGGGAATGTCATTACTGCAAGAAGACACCCAATTACTGTAAAGATCAGGGAGAGCACTTTGGGGGTAAGAGTTTTACCCTCCTTTATCTCTTATATTGCCCCTTAATTGCTCGTATGTAGAACTGATAGCTCGTACATAGAACTTTCCTTGACTTGTATGTACTTTAACTCGTAGATAATTTACTCACATGCAGAACTTTTAGCTCGTACACGTCTTGCTCGTACATAAAACTGTAGCTCGTATGTAGAACTTTTAATTGTCGATCTAACCCTTTGTTATCTTGATGTTGTGAAGATTTGACTCCTGAACAAGAGGCTAACATGGGCCGAGCTATTGATATAAGAAAAAGTAAGAAGAGTTGGGGGTTGCCAATGCTCGAGAACACCGGTAGAAAGAGGGCTCTGAGCGTCAAGAGCTCTTGAAGTTAGCTGATAAGGAGACTGATAAGTTTATCCCTGTGGAGGATGAGCTCGAACATTTGGAGGAGGAGGATCTAGCAGGAGATGATGCCCAAGAGGCCCAGGAAGTTGATGCTGCTGAGATCGACGGGTCTGAGCAAACTTTGGAGCCGGTGAGGAGGTTGTCCAGACCAGGTCCCAGGCTCAAACTAAAGCCAAGTCCAAGGCTAAGTCTAAAGCCAGGTCGCCCATCATAGATGTGGATGAGGAGGAGGAAGATGACGATGCCCCCCTCAGCAATAAAAGCAGGAAGAATAAATCTAAATCCAACCCGTCACCTGAATAGGTGGATGTAATTGTTAGTGCCTCCTTATCTCCTCCTCTCCAGGTTTCATATTCTGAGCTGGTTCAAGCTCGATTTGATAAGTTGAGTGACGTTACACCTCTTACCGACATGAATTGCTTGGCTAGAGAGTACCCCGAGCTCGAGTACGGCCAAGTGGTTGTGAGGAGAGCAGCTGACCAAGACTTGGTCAAGAAATTTACTGATAGAGCCTTGACTCCTGAAGCCTGCCATGCTAGGTCCTGGTTGGCTCACTCCGAGGTAAGACTTTTAATCTTTTTATATCACTGTCGTTCTTTTCTTTCGTTTGTCTAAGACCCTCGACCCAATTTTGGTTGACCAGATCCCCTGTCTTTACTCGATGTTGCAGTACCTTGCTATGATAGAGTTATCTACGAGCTACTAGAAGGCTGCAGAAGAGCAAGAAAGGCTAGCCAAGTCCATGCTAGCTCGTAAAAATGATGAGTTGAAAAGCTGGAGGAGGACCATGCTAAACTGAAGGAGGACCATGACAAACTGAAGGAAGAGCACTCTGACCTGGACTCGGCATATGAGGCCTTGAATCTTGTGAAGGATACTGCTTTGAAGGACAAGGAAGAGACTTGGGGCAAACTAGGGAAGGTCCAGAAGGATTTGGCTGCTCTCAAGGAAGATAAGGCAAAGGTCGACCAAGACCTGGAGTTGGCGACCCAAACCATGGAGGAAAACAATTTAATGTTGAACAAACAGATTGACAACCTGAAGATAGCTCGCCAAGAGTGGGAGGTCGAGCTAACTATTGCTGTCAATGCTGCCAAAGAAGCTGCTGGTAAGGAGGCAGTGGCAGCCTATAAGGAGAGTAACGAGCTCCATGACTACGTCACTGAGAAGGCCAGAGCCTTTTTTGACGTGGGTCGGAGCCATATGGCTCGACATATTGTAGTGGATTCCGCCTTTGATATTTCACTCGAATAACTGGCCAAGTGGGCCTTCGAGGATCCCTACAATATGTCAGCTCGTCAGGGTCATTATTTGGTTCCTTACACTGAGAATGACTTGGCTACTATTGCCCAAGATGATGCAGAGGTGGCAGCTGAACCTTGGGTCCCTCCTTCCGTCAATAATGTCAATTTTAATACTCTCTTGGAGGAGCTGGAGGATCCAGACGAGATAGCATTTGAAGGTGATACCCCCCCAGCATGGTTTCTCTGAGTCGAGTAAGCTCATTGGTCCCCAGCAGCAAGAGGAGAACGTAGAAGGTTGAGCTATCACTAGCGGCCAGGTTGAAGCCGATCCATCTACTTGAATTTTAATTTGAACGGTTGTGTAATGAACAATTCCCAAACAATATTTATTTTTTGCTTTGTAAATATTTATGCCTTGGCTCAGTTTTTGGGAGGCATCTTAACTTATAACTTTTTTGCTAGCTCTTGTCCTGGCCCGTTTTGGGGGACTGAGCCTTTATTTAATCGTAGCTGACTTTTATACTTTGAGTTCTATGCTTTTGATTTTAGCATGAATGTATGTCGAGCTAGATTTACTAGGACAAATAAGTCACTATAAGCTTTCGATCGGACTGTTTTCTTGATAACACAATCAACCTTAGACTTGTATAGTTTTTGAAAACGAGACTGACTAAGAGCCGAGTCTGTTTAGGGGGATGAAGCTGACCAAGGGTCGAGCTTGTCAGAACGAGGTCGACTTAGATGTCGGACCTGTTTAAAGGAACGAAGCTGACTAAGAGTCGAGCTTGTTAGAACGAGATCGACTTAGATGTCGGATCTGTTTAAAGGAACGAAGCTGACTAAGAGTCGAGCTTGTTAGAACGAGATCGACTTAGATGTCGGATCTGTTTAAAGGAATGAAGCTGACTAAGAGTCGAGCTTGTTAGAACGAGATCGACTTAGATGTCGGATCTGTTTAAAGGAACGAAGCTGACTAAGAGTCAAGCTTGTTAGAACGAGATCGACTTAGATGTCGGATCTGTTTAAAGGAATGAAGTTGACTAAGAGTCGAGCTTGTTAGAATCGATGTAAAAACGTAACACAATGTTGAATAGAACTGCAACTTTTATTGACGTAGAAATATGCTTACATCGAAAATGGAGAGCTAGAACTATAACAACTTCAAACTGAAAACTGAACTAACTCTAAAGCTGAAAAACTGAACTAGAAATAATATTTGATGAGGTGAGTAGCATGCCACTGATGCTTTAATTCTTCACCACCTGGGTGGGCGATCATGTAAGTCCCCTCCTTGATAATTTGAGTAACAACGTAGGGACCTTCCCAGTTGGGAGATAACTTGTTTTGGTGAGTTCTCCTTCCTGTCGCCTCGATTTTCCTTAGCACGTGGTTGCCTACTTGGAAGGATATTATATTCACCTTCTTGTCATGATAATTCTTGGTCCTCTGTTTGTAGTTGACCATTCGCAGATAAGCCGTATCTCGCTTCTCGTCAATCAGATCCAAGTCGATCAATCTGTTGGTATCGTTCTGCTCTTGGTCGAAGAAGACTACTCTGGCAGTAGGAAATCTCAGCTCAGCCGATGTTATGGCCTCCGATCCATGTGTAAGGGCGAATGGGGTTTCCCCCGTAGGCCCCCAAATGGTTGTGCGAACTGCCCAAAGAGCAAGGGGGAGTTCGTCCGATCAGTTGCTACGTTGACCAACCAAACCCGTCTTGAGTGCAGATAGAACGAGCTTGTTTGCAGCTTTGGCCTGGCCATTGCCTTGAGGGTAAGCTACAGATGATTGCCAATGTTTGACCCCTACTCGATTTATTTCCTCTTCGAAAGCCCGGGAGAATTGCAGCCCGTTGTCCGACACAATAGCTCGAGGTATCCTAAAACGGCACCAACTGAAGTCATGAATGAATTTGATGGCGTTTTCCTCTGTAATACGAGCTAGTGGCTTTGCTTCGACCCACTTCGTAAAATAATCTATGGCAACGATCACGTACTTGCAGTTTCCTCGGGCGAGGGGAAAGGGTCCGATCAAATCGACGCCCCACATATTAAACGACTAAGTAGCGATAACTAGAGTTTTCTCAGTCGTAGGCAGGTGAGGCAGGTTGGAAAACCATTGACACTGGTTGCATTGTTGAACGAAGTCGTGTGCATCAGCTCTCATGTGTGGCCAGTAATAACCCAGCGTAATCAGCTTGTCAGCCAAAGTTCTGGCCCCCGGGTGTCCACCACAAACTCCACTATGCACCTCGTGCATCAACTGAGTGATTTCTTGTGGGTGAATGAATTTCAACAATGGTTTGGTGTATGATCTCCTGAATAGCATGTCTCCTTGAATAACGTATCTCGGAGCCTTCTTCTTGATGGCTCGAGCTACTTTCTCGTCCTCAAGGAGCTCGCCCCTTTCCAAGTATGCCCTCATTTCCTCGATCCAACACTTGTCATAAACCCAGTTTCTCAAGGTGTCCTCCACACACTGAATTTGGACCCTTTCATACGCTGGATGCTCGAGGTAGGAGATAGGTTCCTCATGTGGTTCGTCTGAAGTAGCCAGCTTCTAGAGTAGGTCGGCCAATTCTTTGTCCTCTCGACCAATTCTCTGAATTTCCCAAAACTCCAAGTCTTTTATCAATTCTTTCACCAGGTCGCAGTATTTGATTAAAGTAGAGTTCAGCACCTCGTACTCTCCTCTGACCTGGTTGACTATTAGCTGGGAATCACAATATGCCACAATTTTGGTCGCCCCAAAACATTTGGCGTACTCAACGCTTCGTACTCTGCCTGGTTATTGGAGGCTTCAAACTTGAACCTCAATGCTTCCTCATAGACCGTCCCTGATTCTGGCTCAATCAATACTATCCCAGCTCCACTAAAATTCCTTGTTGCTGACCCATCGGAGTACACCTTCCAGCAATCCTCGGGTAAACTAATGACGGGCTGGGCCTCTGTTTCCTTCCCTTTAGCTTTCTCTTTCTGAGCTCGTACCTCGCTATCTTCCTTAGTGAACGTTAGCTCGACCAAGAAGTCTGCCAAGGCTTAAGCCTTCAATGCCTTTCGAGGTCGATACTCGATGTCGAATTCTGTAAGAGCAATTGACCAGTTGAGTAAGCGACCTGAACACTCCGGCTTATGTAAGATCTTTCTCAGTGGCGCATTAGTGAGTACTATAATGGGGTGAGCCAAGAAATAAGCTCGTAGCTTCCTTGAGGCCACGACCAGGGCATATGAAACCTTCTCTACATTGTAGTATCTGCCCTCAATGTCGGATAGAGCCTTGCTAACATAATACACGGGCTTGTGAAGCCCTTCTTCTTCTCGAACCAAAATAGCTGCCACTGATTGGTCACCCACAGATAAATACACGAACAAAGTCTCCCCAACCGTCGGGCTGCTCAATAAAGGAGGAGTAGCTAGATACTCTTTGAGCTGTTGGAACGACGAATGACATTCGGCCGTCCACTCAAAAATTTTCGTCCCCCTCAACGATTTGAAGAAGGGGAGAGACCTTTCTGCCGACTTGGCTATAAAGCGACCTAGGGCTGCTACCCTTCCATTAAGTCGTTGCATCTCCTTGATACTGGTGGGCTCTTGCATGTCGACCAAAGCCTTAATCAACTCAGGATTTTCCTCAATTCCTCGCTGTGACACCATAAAACCCAGGAATTTTCCAGCTGCTACTCCAAATACACATTTGCTCGGGTTAAGCTTCATGTCGTTTGCTCGTAAATTGGCAAATGTTTCCTTTAGGTCGACCACGTGACGCCCGGCCTTTGTTTTGATGACCATATCGTCGATGTAGGCCTCCATGTTTCGGCCAATTTGTGAAGCAAAGACCTTGTTTACCATCCTTTGGTAGGTCGCTCCTGCATTTTTTAACCCGAACGACATCATGTTGTAGCAATAAATGCCCCCAGCAGCTTGAAAAGCCGTCTTCACCACATCATCCTCGTGCATCTTGATCTGATGATAACCTGAATAGGCATCGAGGAAGATTAGAGTGTTGTGCCCAGCTATAGAGTCGACTAGCTTGTCAATACGAGGCAGGGGGTAACTATCTTTGGGGCAGGCCAAATTCAAGTTGGTGAAATCGATGCACATTCTCCACTTTGCCATTAGATTTCTTCACCATGACCACATTAGCTAGCCAGGTGGTATGTGTAGCTTCCTTGATGATACCTGCACTCAAAAGCTTTTGTACCTCAAGTTTTATTGCCTCCTCTTTGTCACGAGCAAAGCTTCTCAATTTCTGTGCTTTGTACTTCATGGTCGGGTTAACCTCCAACCTATGAATAACGACCTCTTCCTTGATTCCCTTCATATCCTCTACTCGCCAAGCAAAGACATCACTACTCTCCTTCAGTAGCTCTATGATCTCTGTTCTTTCCTCAGCTGATAACTGCTTTCCAATCTGAATGTTTTGCTCGGGATAAGAAGGGTTTGTTATTACTGCTTCCAGCTCGTCCACAGCTTCCAGCTCCGGACCATCTCTAAACTGCAGAGTCTCTATGATAATTTCTCGGACCCTCTATCTTTCCTCAGCCCCCAACTATGGATCTTCTTCAATGATCATGTCATTTAGCTCAGCTGCGATCTCACTGGTGGTGGCCCCCGAGTTATTGTCGATCTGGAGGTATAGCTCGCCTATGAAGACTTGGTCGACCATAACTGCATCTGAATCGACCATGGTGACTTCAGAGTGACGTGTCGACTCAGTCATGACCTCGTCATGTGAGCAATAGGTCGACTCTTCCACGCTGGTGATTGTAGATAATCGAGAAGTTGTGGTGACTGACTTTGACATCTTCAAATACCCCTCAGCAGTTTCAATTTCCAGTTCCCTTTTCTTCCTAGTTCGTAGGACATGGTCAAGATATTCTCGAGCTGTACTTCATACACAGCCGACTCCATCTAGCGTTGGGAACTTAACTCGTTGATGGGGGATCGAGGCAACCATTCCAAGTGCGACCTGGCCAGGTATACCCAAAATAGCAGCATAATCACTATTCACATCAATGACAATAAATTTTACCTTGGAGACGACCCTGTAAGGATGCTGGCCAATGTCGATGTCCAACTCGATCTGCCCTTTGGCATCGACCCTGTGGTTGGTGAAGCCTTCCAATCTACCGTCATATCGTTCGAGCTACTCATTTGAGAGTCACATCTCCTTGAATGTCTTGTAAAACAGAATATCCTTGCAGGCCCCCGTGTCTACTAAGAGTCTGCTCGTCTTACACCCATCTATTAATCCTAGGATAACAAGAACTTGATCTCTAGCTGCTGCATTAGTTGCCAGCTCGTCCGGATAGAAGCTGATCATCTCGTCTCTAATGTAGCTTCTAGGGGGCACATGAGGAGCCTTGTTGAGCTGGAAGATTTTGTGCTTCAGGATTGTGTTGCTGGCTTGCTCAGTAATAATACCCAAATTCAATCTAGGTTGTCTCGGCTCTTGTTGTCCACCAGCAGCTCGCTCACCACCACCTTCTTGTGGTCTTTTCACATACATGTCGAGCCTTCCCTGATCGACCCACCTCTGAATGATGCGTTTCAAGCTCATACAATCCTCTGTAGTGTGGCCTGTATCTTTATGATAGTCGCAGTACTTGCTGTTATCCCTTCTGAACTTATTTCCTAGGTTCATAGGGGCAGGTGGGCCTAGCTCGACTGTATTCATGATCTCTGTTCGACTCACTGTCAAAGGAGTGAAAGCTTCGGGCACTTTCTCAGTCGCCCTAGTTCTGTTTTTGCCATTTTTGTTGTTCCCCCCATTCTTGGTTGTGTCCTTTTTATCACTATCAGCGACCTCAGCCTTGGGGCCCTTACCACTTTTCTTTTCTTTTCTTTATTCGGCCAGTGCTACATTGTAGGCCTTCTCGAACAGTTCTTGTCGGGTAGTCACGGTCCGGACTGTCAGCTCGTAGTCCAAATATGCAAAAGCAATCCCATTCCTGAAACAATTGATTACCTCCCTGTCAGTGAGGTCCTCCTCAATCTTGTCGACCATCTCCTTGAATTTGGTATAGTATCTCATCAAGCTTTCATTCTTTCCCTGTACCAAGTTATTCAAGTCGGTGACTGTCATTTTCCGAGCTCCAGCTATCGAGAAGCGATCCAAGAATTTCTTCCTCATATAATACCACGTCGAGATGCAACCTGGTGCCAAGCCATTGAACCAAGTAAGAGCTGCCCCGGTAAGAGTGCTAGTAAGTGCCTTACACATCATGTCGTCCTCGTTGGAGATAAAGCACATAGTAGCCTCTAAATGCTGAATATGACTTTTGGCATTGGTTGCACCCGAATATTTTTCCAGGACGGGCAATCTCAAACCTGGTGGAGGTCGACGGTCGATCAATTCCTTGGACAAAGGTCAAAGAGCAAAGTCGCCTCGTTCGCCCTTTCCAGCATCATCTTTCTTGTCAGCCTCCCACTGCTCAAACTTCTTCTTCCACTGTAGCCATTCCCTGGCATCCGGTGGGCCATCTCTAGCTTGGGAGATGTCATTGGATCTTTGCCTTTCCTCCCGATGAGGTTTCCCCCTCGAGTTAGCCCTGTGCCTGTCACTCCTAGGGGGAGTTATCTGTCTGCTCCTCCTATCCATGTGAGAGGGCGACCTAACAAAATTAATTGGCGACCTGCGCCTTTCATCACGAACTGGCGACCTACGCCTTTCATCTCGGACCGGCGACCTGCGCCTTTCATCTCGGACTGGCGACCTGCGCCTTTCATCTCGGGCTGGCGACCTGCGCCCATTCTCGTTTCTGTGAGACTGTGACCTCTCCGTCCTGGCAGGCCTGTTCCTCTCTGCCTCCCTTTGCCGCCTCAATTTCGACTCGGCCTCCTGCTCTCTGTTTGTGTTGAGATGACTCCTCAGATCGTCAGGTGGAACTGGTATGTGGGTTCGAATAAGAGGCACAATCTGTCGATCACCATTCTGTTGGGCACTTTTGCCTTGCCTCACACTTCTTTCGGGTTGCCCTGTTGGAAACCTGGGAGGGGGCTGCCCTCTCTGACCTTCTGTTGGCCTGCTCTGACTCTTCCTCCATTGCTATCAACTCAGCCAGAATTTGGGCTCGCTCCAATAGCATCTCCTTTTTGCTAAGGGGATTGGTTGAGGGACCTACTCTGTCGTCTGCAGCCATTCGCCCCGTTTGACGCTTTGGAGGAGGTTGCGCTTCCTGCTCGACCATAGGTCATTTTTCCCTTCTTCCATCTGTCAAACCTCTGCCATCAGCTACACTGTTCGATCTCGTCGCCCTTGCGTGCGACCTAGGCGGAGGAGGGGGAGGCAAGTTGGCATTGCGGTTCCCAGCATTGGCGTTGGCATTAGTATTAGTATTTCCCTCGTTGGGTTCGTCCGAGGCATCAGAAGCATGTCCGTCTGCAGTTACCATGGTTGTGGGTTGAAAAAGCTTTCGAGGTCAAGACTAATCTCCCGGCTCCTTGACCTGAAACACGAAACCCACGACTAGCCGGAATGGTCTCCGGCGAAGACCCTCGGGCGTGAGAGTAAGTACGATGTATGAGAGCTAAATATTATAGAGAACAAGATGTATTCAATATAACAAAGAGCAATTACCTTGGAACGGCTGACGTTGCCTTGTATTTATAGTTGTTGCTGAGAGTTGTATTTGTGGTAGGATTGCATGAAATTCCTTAATTAGTAGAACGGATTCGTGATAGAGATCTTATCCATATATAACTCCTGATTTGTAGGGAGTCTCGTCACGCTAAGAATTGTATGTACGTCAGGACTCTGTAGGTCGACGCAAAGACGTAGGTCGAGGTCGACTATTGGGTATAGGTCGACCTGACTGATGGGTAGGGCCGGATCATACCCAAATAACATATAGATCGTAGAGTCGGACCAAGCTAGGTCGGGACCTCGTAGGTCGGACAATGAGCTTAGGTCGACTGGTCATGATGATGGGCCTTGGACCTAGTAATAATTGGGTCTAGCTCACTGAGAATGTGGTTGCAATAATATGTTGTGGATTGGGCTTTACTCACTGGGCTCAGCTCGACACTTTTAGTCTGTTCAATATATTTTGCAGTAAATTTTTTATATTATCAATGTGATTATCGTGACAACTAGAG
This sequence comes from Adenophora triphylla var. japonica, assembly GCA_022495995.1. Classification (NCBI taxonomy): domain Eukaryota; kingdom Viridiplantae; phylum Streptophyta; class Magnoliopsida; order Asterales; family Campanulaceae; genus Adenophora; species Adenophora triphylla. The sequence goes on from JAFEMH010001050.1 coordinate 506,979, forward strand.
GATTGTAGGAAATTGAAGTTAGTAGTATTCAAAATCCTTACTCATTGCTTGGGCTAATCATCCATCAAAACCTAGTGAAAAGTTATGGAATAATTTCAATGGTTTTGTAATGTTTCATCTCGATAACCACCTATGTGGATGGAGTGTTTACTTATTGGGGAGGAGTGGGCAACGTGACGGACAGCTGTGAGGAAGTAGTTGTTGAGTCACGAGTCAAAACGGCACTCGTGCTGAGCCACTAAGTTAACTACGTGTGTGTGTGATATGATGGGGGTCCTACCTCCAAGCGTGGTTATGGCTTCAATCCAAAATTCATGACTTTGTTGGTTGGTTTGACCCTCCCTTCCCTTCCCTTCTGTGTCTCACATGTTTTATGACATTTTCTCTTTATTTATTTATGATAAAATATCAAGTTTTAGTTGGAGGAGTGTTACCAAGTAAAGTAAATTAAAAAAAAACACACATGAATTGGACCTACCTCATTAAGTCATGTCATTTTCATTACTTTTATTTTCTTTTCACTTGTCGCATTTCCCATATAATTGTAATTTAGCATTCGACTATGATATGATGTATTTTGATTTGGATAGGATACGATGAAGAGTTTGAGAAAGTTTGGAAGAAATATAAAGTAAAAGGGTGCAAAGTGTTCGTTTTGATTTAAATAATTCAAAAGTGTGGTCAATAAATTTTTAGAGTGATTTTGCACGCATTATATCAAATACTCCCTCCGTCCCAGAGAAAAATGCACAAAATGGAGAGGGCACACAAAATAAGAAATGTGATGTAGGAAAGAGAAAAAGTTTAAATGTTGTGAGTATGAAAAATTAAATAGGAGAGAGAATGAGTGGGAGGTGATGTAAGAAAGAGAATGTTGTGAGTGTAAAAGTAAAGTAGGAGAGAGAATGAGTGGAGAGAATAGTGATTTAAGGTTTCCTTTTTGGGAAAGTGCCTTTTTAAATGGGACGCCCAAAAAGAAAATTTGTGGCTTTTGAGTTGGGACGGAGGGAGTATATATCTACTAGTACATGCCCGTGTCCAAGGCCACGTGATTTTATTTTTTTAAATTAATTTTTTTTTAAGGACAAAATGGGAAAGAGACAAATGTATGAGGACAAAATGGGAATTTCGCCGCTTGAAACTGTTCATACCACTGTAGCAAACCCCTCCCTCATTTATACTATAGATATCTATATATATCTAATATACAATACAGGAAGGATATAACTTCCTCTTAGCCTGGGTATAAAGAGGGGCTAGAATTTAAAGTTGGGAAAACGATCCGACGGTCCAAAATTATCCCTCCCTCTCATAACTTCCCATAACGGTTTAAAAAAAAAAACCTCTCCTCTAACGCAGACGTCTTCCATGATTCCCAGATCTGTCTTTTCTAAACCCTAATCAAATTCTCCATTTCCATTCATCGATTCAACAATGTCGATGTTAATATTTTAGCATTCGTGTTCGCACAGCAGACTCTGTGTGCAGATTCGCCGTCGTCTTCACCGAGTCCAGCACCTGCACTTCCCGCCGACGCGCCGTCGGCTCCCTTTCCGTCTCCATCCGCCAACAGCGGTTCGCCTTCTGCGCCTCCGCCTTCTTCAGATCTACCTCCGTCTCCCGCTCCTCCTCGCCTACGCCTACGCCTACGCCTGCTCCCGCTCCCAGATTAATCTGACCGCCACACCGCGTCGACCGATGATGAATCCGTGCTGGAGCATTCTGACGGGATGAGTGCCGGGAAAAAGGCGGGGATTGCGATCGGTGTTATTGCTTGCGTCAGTTTTGTTGTGGTCGGAGGCCTGCTGCTGTACAAGAAGCGACAACAGAATGTTAGGCGATCGCAGTACAGTTCCGCCGCCAGGAGAGATTTTCTCTAGATAAATTACTCCCAATGAAGATTCATATATGAATGTGATTGGATCAGATGGTCGACATTGAATTGGGAGCCGATATCATTCCTTTGATTCTTTATTGGTAATATAGATTTTTGTTTTGACTTTTACAATTCTGGTTACATCTATCACAAATTGCTCTGAGTTTGGATTTGACAATCGTTTAGTATCTTTGATTTTGTCTATTTGATAGTTCAGTTTCAGATTATACTGTTTATGAATCAATAGCCCATTGTGCATTTGCGATTTTTTACTCTTTTTTATTGATTTCTGTACACGTGATCCTGCTCGACCCTTAGCAATTTATCTATTACAGTATTTTTTTTATCAAAATCTAACGGCCCAAATCCTCCCTCCTTTAACTTCCCATAACCGTTTCCAAAAAAAAAAACCTCTCCTCTAACGCAGACGTCTTCCATGATTCTTGAGGGCTGTGTAAGGGAGTGGAAATGGAGGGGAGGCTACGTCCAAAGACTTTGAAGTCGATGTAGGGTTCATTCATCGGAAACAGGTATATGGTTCCCGATGGTGCAGCTGCTCCCGTCTACTTTCTGCCGTTCTCGAATTTATCTCGCTGCTTAAGTAATTTTGCTTATTTACCCCATTTTTAATTTTCTCTTATTTTGTATTTTAATGAGTTTAGTAATTTTGGATACTTCTCTCTTTCTTTGCAATTTAAGGGCTTTTTCTTTAGATTAATTACGTCGGTCTGTGTGATTTTTTTTGTTAGTTTAATGAACTTGAAGTATAATGTGATTCAGTTAATTAGATTTTACTTAGATTTGTGCATGACACATTAGTTGCCCAGGAAAAGGTCATTGACACAGTGGGTAATCATCAGCTCTTAGTTGTAAGTTTTTTTTTTGTATACTCCTTCCGTTGGAGTGTTTTATTACCTCTTTTTTATTTTGATTTGGAGGTCACATGAAAGAGGGTAGTGAGTTAGGTTGAGCCTTACTAGAAAGAACATAGTGGGTGGGGGTGACTTGGAAGGGAAGGGGTTTGACTGAAAAAGTAGAAAGGGATTTTTGTACAGTTTCAGTTTGGTTTGATCGTCCATTTTTTAAACCAAATTGACTAAAAGTTGCTTCAAGTGTGCGTGAAATTGTTATGTTTGGACTTTCAAGTGTGTGAATATTCATGATCATTTTGTTCTCTGTTTTTTTTTTGTATGAAAATGATTTATTTTCTATTGGATGATTAAACTCAAGTGTTTAACTCTTCAATGAAAAGGTGTGGGAAGGCGGCAAGAATTAGGGAGAAATACGCTTATATAATCCGGTGAGGGCTAATAATCTTGGAATAATTTGCTTTCTTTGGCATCAACATTCTTTATGGGACAGCCATTACTATCGAAGCTTTTCTGGATATCCACGTCGTATATTTTAGGAGGTTTTGAAAGGGGTTTAAGGAAGAAAAATCTCAATTTCTAGACTCATTTTGGGACGGAGGGAGTACTTCTTCTATGTAAAATGAATGTCTATTTTTAACTTTCAGATATCATAATATGTTGTTATCTCTTTCTCTGATTTTTTGTAGTTAAGGTTTTTGATGTAATATGTTTGAACCTCCCTGTTGTTTGTTTGCTAGGTGGGACATTTTTCCTTTTGTCTCATAAAAGGAATCTACTATGTTGAAGAAGAAGGAAATGCATTTACAGAATGCATTAGGCATATTTTTTTTCACAGTGAGTATGAAAAATTCAGTAATATTTGCAATTCTTGAAGACTTTTCGCAGTGGTGGTATCAATGCTAAGCATTTCACTCCACTTTTCTTCTGAATCGTAAACCACCCTCCCTTCACCGGTTGCCACTGTTTCCAACCGTAGAGGCAATGATTTGGTACTAAAAAGTGGCAAAGCTAAGTATATTTGGAAAGGGGGTACACCGAGGGTGGGGCTTGACTTTACCACTGGGTTAGAAGTTTAGAACTGATAATTTAGAGGAAATGATATTATTATTTTCTATTTAATTTGGTTAGTGAAAACTGAAATCACCAACTTATGTTAGAAGTTTTGAACTGATTTTCTTTCGCTGTTGGCTATAGACAACATAATTTTCTTATTTGTTAATGGGTATGGATGTACGGTTCAAGATTGATGTGGGCAAGACGAAAATGGCTGTGGGATGGGAATTTATGTGAGAACGACAAAATTAAAAGGGGTTCTTTATATTTTTTTACGCCTGACCATCATGTATACCATCCCGTGCCATTGGCACGGGCATCTGAGTACTAGTATAATAACAAGATAGTGGTAATTAAACGGGATTTGAGGGGCAATTTCGTCTTTTCAGCCGGTGGCAAAAGTGCAAAAAAATTCACTGAAACGACACGTGGCATGATCTGATTTGTCTTATTTTTTTATTTTATTTTTTTTTTTTTTGAGATTTTAGGACACGTGTCGACATTTTGCTGAAGGGCATTTCCGTCATTTCCTTAGCGCGTGTAAGGGACGTGCCGACAACGGCGCGTTAAGCGCTTGAAACATGCTGACTTTTGATTTTTTTTTATTTTATTTTGGGTTGGACACTTGGCGTCCTCCTATTAGCTGGTTGGATTTTGATTTTTTATTTCTCACCCATTTCTTTTACCTCAATTATTTTATAATAAATTAATTATTTTATTATTTTTATTTACACCAAAATTCATAAATTTTTTTTCTCTTTAAATAGAGACTTTTTTCATTTGATTTGGACACAAAAAAAAACCTTTATTTTTAAATATAAATTTATTAAATATCCTTTGTTAATTTTCCTTTTTAATTTTTCAATATGTTTTTAGTCAAAATTATTTTTGACGAAAAAAATAACCCTCTTTTTTAAATATAAATTTCTTGATTATCCTTTGTTAATTTCCTTTTATTTTAATATTTTTTTAGTGAAAATTAATTAAGTGTGAAGTATTTATTTTTAATTATAAATAAAAATAATAATAATAATTATAATAAAATAATAATAATAATAATAATAATAATAATAATAATAATAATAATAATTTGACTAATCATGAAAATAAAGAATAGAAAATAAAGTAAAAGTGGTGGGGTATAGGATGATGAGTTGGGATGGTGTTGAATTTTTTTAAACAAAATTATTTTGTATTTATAAAGTACATAGGGTTATTTAAGTTAATAATATATATATACATATACATATATATATATACATATATACATATACATACATATATATATATATATATATATATATATATATATATATATATATATATATATATATATATATATATATATACATACACATACATATACATACACATACATATACATACACATACATATACATACACATACATATACATACACATACATATACATACACATATATATATACATATGTATATATATATATATATATATATATATATATATATATATATATATATATATATATACATATATATACATATATATACATATATATATATATATATATACATATACATATATATACATATATATATATATACTCCTCCGTCTCAATAAGTGCTTCACCCTTTTGGGTGGGCACGCAAATTATGGAAATGTGAGGGGAAAAAAAATGTTGTGAGTGTAATTTGAAAATAGGAGAGAGAATTAGTGGAGGAAATAGTAAATTATAATGGTGTTGTGAGTATTAAAATAATGTAGGAGAGAGAATGAGTGGAGGAAATAGTAAAGATTCTTTGTCAAAAAAGGAAAGGTGAAGCTTCTAACGGGACGCCCTTTTGTGTAATTAGTGAAGCTTTTATTGGGACGGAGGGAGTATATATATATATGAGGGAGTGTAATGAGTGTGGGTTTTGATTTCTACTGTATTTAATAAGTGGGATGGGGTAATATGATTATTTTATTTATTTTAGTTCATTATATCTATATATATATATATATATATATATATATATATATATATATATATATATATATATATATATATATATATGTGTGTGTGTGTGTGTATATATGTGTATATATATATATATATATACATATATATGTATACATATATGTATATATATACATATGTATATATACATATGTATATACATATATATACATATATATGTATATATATATATGTATATATATATATATATATATATTTATATATATAATAACATGAATGTGGTAATTAAAAGTGGTTTGAGGGGCAATTTCGTCATTTCACGTCGTGGTAAAATGGCAAAAAAATCTACTGAATAGATACGTGCCAACCTGTGATTGGGCTTTAATTTATTTTTATTTTGTCTTTGGAAATTTGGACACGTGTTGTCCATTTGGTGAAGGGCTTTAATTTATTAATTATTATATATATATTTAATATTAATAATTATTAAAATTATACTTTATATATATTTTATATTTAAAATTATATATGTATATTTTATATTTAAAATTATATCTATGTATATAAATATATATGTATATAAATATAATTACACCTACCTTGAACTTGAAGCCTCTTTATATACCAAGGTCAAGGACATTTTTGATTTGTTTTCTTTCTATGTGAGAAATATGCCTTGGCCTTGCCTTGGCCTTGGCCTTGGCCTAGGCTTTTATCCCACATAGAAAAAAAAAACAAAGTAAAATGGGTTTCCTTGATTATATAATGAGGATGAAGCTTAGCCAAGCATGCATGGTTCGTCCGTGGCTTTATCCAATGGCCGGCTTGGCCTTGACCGGCCGTGGCCTTGGTTTTGACTTCGTATTTTTTCAAAAAGTAGGTCAAATCAAATATTTGAATCGAATAATTCGAATTTCAATTTTGAATGGAATATAAATAATTTTTTATATGTAAATACGAATTGAATACGAATAAGAATCAAATTTTATATTCGAATACAATCGCTCGGATGTAACACAATATTTATTTTAGTGACCTTCAATCTGATATTTTTACTCATAATATATGTTACAAATAATTTTTTTACAATGTATACAAACATCTCTATTTCTTTTGTATTCGTTTAGATTTTGATCAGTTATTCGTTATTAACTGTCCGTGCATCGCACGGGGGTTAAACTAGTTGAATAAAATATTGAGATGGATAAAAGTTATCGAGCTTCTAAAGTTCAGTTTTTTTATTTTTTCCGTAATTTTAGCTTATTTTTGCTTGATTAGGACATGATGTGATTGCGAAATATATATATGGGCTTAAATAGTTCATGAGGCCCAACAGGCTCAATGGGCCAAATGGGCCAAGGTGGTTCAAGTACGTCAGATGTGCCAAAGATGTATAAGATGAATAGTAAAAGTAACCCCTCGGTAATCTGGTGAGAAGTGTGTCAGCGACAAGAAGGAATCGAAGCGTGAGAATAAGCAGTAGGCGGGAAGTACCCGTGGCAGTTGGCTGCATGATACGCATTGCCCATAGGGGGTTTGTCTAGGGCAGTTGTGCGATGGGTATGGCGACAATATGAGTTTGAGCCCTAGTTCTTAGGATTGTCGCACGGCGAAAATCGTGATTGGTGATTGATACGTGATAAAGGTGTTGCCACGTGTCTACCCACTACAACCGTCAGAATAGTGTGATGTGACATGGTGAGCAGTGATTTCCCACTAACTTTGGGGTGGTTGGCATGATATCATGGATGATTGACACGTGTCCCCCATGTGCAAGGCACATGGTTGCATGGGAGTATATAAACCTTAGAAACAACATTATTTGTAAGTTACTCTCACTCACTCTAAGCTCTCTCTCTCTCTCTCTCTCTCTCTAAAGTTTCCATTGTTATCCATCTTCCTTGCAAAGAGTCACTTATTCTCACGCCGGAGGAGTTTTATCGGAGCCACCCCCGGTTTAGTTCACCTTGCTTGCTTGTGTGTAGGTGAAGCTGTTGACCACTTAGAGAAGGACCACCCGGAGTATCCCCCATTGTTGCTGTTGGCTTCAGCTCCTGTGCAACATGTTTGGTCGTGTAGCATCAGTTGGTTCTGTTGTCGGGACCTAAACGTCCTTCTTTGCGTGGTTCGGTGGAGTTTGGAGGTCGTTGGTGGCTGTTTGGTGGTGAGTTTGAAGGTGGTATACTGTTCTTGTTCTTTGGTGGAGCCCAGAAAATCTTGTTTGTCAGTTTGCTGTTACTGTCAGTGTTCCTGCTGGTGTAAACCCATTTGTTTTGAAGTTTGATAAGGATATGTAGTTCGTGTGAAGGTGTTCATTGTCAGAAGCCGTGTTCAGTGGCTGTCAGTAGTTGTGTTTTCTGGTAGTCTGAATCTATTTGTAGTTTCTGGCATCGTTTTAGTTTGGATAAAGGAGATATTGTTGTCTGAAGGACTATTTGTAAGGCTGTCAGAATTGTTGTTTCTATTTGTAAAGGCGTTGTTTGGCTGGAAGTATTTGTTTGGAATATCTATTTGTTTGGCTGTTAATTTTTGAAATGGGTCAAGATAAGGCAACCCATTCGAAGGCCGCTCAGAATTTGACGTTGGCAACCCCGAATGCCAAGGAAACCCGCGGGGGCGGGGAATCTGAAAGGGATCCGGATGTGCATACTTCTCAGATGGATTCTGATATTAGGCAGGCTAGAAGGCAGGAGGAAAGAGCGAGGGGTGAAAAGGCGAAGGAAGTGGCGGAAGGGCAAATTCCCGCCAAGTCGAAGGGTGCAGAGGCGAGAGCTAAAGCGGATAGATTGAGGGCAAATAATGAGATGTTGCTGAGAGTTCTCGCCAATAATCAACAGTTGAGGGAGATGAATATAGAGCCTTCACATATTCCCCAGGAGTTGATGGAGGGTGCAGCGGGAAAGGGCCCAGCTGGTGAGCGAGACGCCAGTATGAGTGTGGCTAATGAGCCAAGGCAGGCGAGGGATATGCCGCCGCCTCAGGAAAAGACCAGGGATCGTAGGCGGGACCATGGCAGAGCGAGATCAGAGGGGGCGGTTGCGAAAAGGAAAGTTGATGATTTGGAGGAGGGAAGAAGGAAGAGGAAGATACATCACAAGTCTGGCAATTCAAAGGACAAGTCTTACTACTTTATGTATGAAAGTGATGAGTCTGGAAGTGGTTCGACATTCGATAAGGATTATGTGCCTAGCAAAACCAAGCATTCTGAGGAGAGGTCGCATTCATCGCGACATTCTGATAGGAAGCGTAGAGATGTGGAGCCACCGCGAGACAGGGAGAAAAGGCGAGAAGAGCGAAAGGATAGGGAATACGAGAAAGAAAAGGAAAGGAGAGACGCTAAGGCTGCGAAAGCAGCGGAAGACGAAAAAGTCGTTGAAGCCTTGAAAGCCGCGGAGTTGGCCAAGGCTGTCGAGGTAGAAAAATCGAAGAAAGAGGAGGAAGATAAATGGACGAGGGAGATGGCAGAAATGGCCAAGAAGATAAAAGAGTTGGAGGCGGGAACGAAGAAGGTTGAAGAGAAGAAGTCTTTCCTGGTCCCATTTGCCAAGTGCAACAAAAGTGTTGCCCCAGATCCAAGCTTTCGCATGCCTAATCTGTCGAGTTACTCTGGAAAGGCTAGGTCGATAACCCATGTAGGCGGGTTTGAGGCGACAATGTCTCTGTTGATGGAGAATGAGGCCATTTTATGTTGAGCTTTGGTGAGAACTTTGGTGGACCATGCTTTGGAGTGGTTTTTGGCACAGCCCGAGGAGTCGATAACTGGATATCAGGATTTTAGGGAGAAGTTTTTTGCGAGATTTAGCGCATCTGGGTCACAACCAGTGCAGAAGACAGAGTTGTGCAGCCTCCAACAGAAAGATGGAGAGGGGATTGCGAGCTTTACAAACAGATTCTTGGGTGTGGCAAATCAAATTTCTGATGTTGGCCAAGGCGAAATAATTATGTTGTACAATGCCAGTTTGTTGCCAGGGCATTTCAAGCAAGAATTGGGCATGAGAATGCCAAAAACCACAAGGGAGTTGTATGAGCAGGTTAGGGGATTTTGTGGTGGTGCCAAGAGTCGAGAAGTCAAAGGGACTAATGCGGCAAGTCCAGCGGCAAAGCAAGCGGTGAAGGAAAAAGTAGAAGCAGTGCGAGATGACAGAAGGGGATCTGGCGATAATCAGGGCGGAGGTCAGGCAGGGGGAAGTGGGGGCCGTTATGGTAGCCAAAGTGATCAGCCAAGGAGAATCGTCAAGTTCAGCAGATTGAACACTCCAGTTAGCGAGATTTTGAAGAGGGTGAATCTACATGAGCCATTAGGCATTAGGGAAGGATCTGAGGGAGCTAGGGACATGAGCAGTTATTGCGAGTACCACAAAGATAGGGGCATAAGACTGATGATTGTTATAATTTGTGATGAGTGATCCAGGGGCAAATTGATAGGGGTGGTTTGAAGGAATATTTGGAAGAGAACGTTGGGCGGGATGATCAGCAAAGGCCGGAGAGAAATTTGGTAGATGTGATTCATGACCCGTTGTCCAGTGTGGTACAGCTGAGCAATCAAATCATGACTTTGTCGCATACTTTTGATGTTCCTCAATTTCCCGCCAGCCAAGATAGGGTAATCAGTTTCTCTAGGCGAGAATTGGTTGTTACTAAAGGTCATGGAAATCAGCCTATTATTATCACGATGTACCCCGGCAATAATATTGTGCAGCGAGTTATTGTGGACTCTGGGCAAGCAGGAATGTTTTATATTATGATGCTTTTAAAAGGATGAATTACACAGAGGCCAATTTGGTGCCGCACAAGGGTTATTTGGAAGGTTTTACCAATCATGTTGTCAAGGTGAAAGGGACAATTATGTTGGATGTGGAGATTGGCGAAGGGAGGTTGGCGAGAAGAGAGAACATTGAATTCATGGTGATCGATCTTATTTCCCCTTACATTGCTATAGTGGGAATCCCGTTCATGCAGAGCTTTGAAATGGTCTTGTCGATTCCCCACCAAAGGGTGAAGTATCCTACTCCTAATGGGATTGGATGTTTGAAGAGTGAGGTAATCACAATGATAAGAAAAAAGAAGGAAATGCAGAAGGCAAAGGCGGAAAGTACGAATTCTATGACTACCAAGCCTGTTTCTAGCCAATTGAGAATAAACGTGGTTGAGATTGTGGAGATGGAAAAAGATGATGTTGATTGGGTTGTGACAGATAGTATGAGGAATGGCACAGCTATGATAGTTGCAGTGGCCAGGGAAATTCCCGAATTAGTGACAGTTGGGATTGAAGTTACGCGGGAGATTGAGGCGATGGAGGAGCGAGAATCTGTGAATGCAGTGGTCATGTGGCGAGAGCCTGAGGACAGTGCTCCTGAGTAGGAGCTTGGCTTGGCGGAGTTGCGGGAAGTCGAGTCTGATATGATCGAGTGGGATGATAATGGTGAGAACAGTTTTGCTATGGAAGTGGTAAATGTGGCCCCTAATTTAAGCTATGCGAGAGTAGTGAGGCTGGTGCATATGGATGATCCAAGGATTGAAGAAGTTGTTGAGGAGGACGTTGAAGAGTTGGTGGATGAGTCTGATGATGACTGTGAAACTATTGAGGTGGAGGATCCACAGGGGCGGCCTACTGGGAACGTTTTTGCTGATCCCAGGAAGGTGATTGTTGCCAAGGGAAAGAAGAGAAAGAGAATAGAGGTTGAAACCTTACAAGTGCGAGATGAGCCTGACATTCAAGCGGGAGAAGAGTTAGAAGAGGTGGTGGTGAGCTGCTATTTTCCAGAGCAGAAAGTAAAGATTGGCAAGCAATTGTCGCAAGACGAGCGGGAGTGTTTGATTGAATTTTTGAAGGAGAATTTGGATGTATTTGCTTGGCCGCCTGAGGATATGCGGGGCATCGATGAGAACGTGTCTATGCATTGTCTGAATGCTGATCCACATGTAGAGCCATTCAAGCAAAATGTAAGGCATTTGTCGCCTGAGAAGGAAGTTGCGGTTTTGGAGGAGGTGGAAAAGTTACTAAAAGCGGGAATAATTGAGAAGATTCAATATCCTGTCTGGTTGGTCTATCCGGTGATGGTGTTAAAGTCAAACAAAAAATGGAGAATGTGCATAGATTTTACGGATTTGAATACGGCATGCCCAAAGGATTGCTATCATTTGCCGAAAATTGATAAGTTGGTGGATTCCGTTGTCAGCCACAAAGTCTTTAGCTTTGTTGATGCTTATTCTGGATACCACCAGATCAAAATGGCCGAGGAGGATAAGGCGAAGACAGCTTTTCGAACCTCTAGGGGAAATTTTTGTTACAAGATGATGTCATTTGGTTTGAAGAATGCTGGTGCAACGTATCAACGAATGGTTAATGAGGTGTTTAAGTCACAGATTGGGCGAAATATTGAAGCATATATTGATGACATGGTGATCAAGACGAAGGATAATAATCATTTGATAGATCTCGCCGAAACATTCGAGATTTTGAGAAGAAATTCCATGAAATTGAATCCCAGTAAATGTACCTTTGGTGTTACGGCAGGAAAATTTTTGGGGTTTTTGGTGAATAGGCGCGGGATTGAGGCCAACCCAGAAAAAATTCAAACTTTGCTGGATATGTCGCCACCAACGTCAATCCGCGAGATCCAATGGTTGAATGGCAGAATAATCGCATTGGGGAGATTTATCTCTAAATCGGCAGAGAGGTGTTTGCCATTTTTTAAGGTGTTAAAAGGCGGGAAACGGTTTGAATGGGATGAGGAATGTAGAGTAGCGTTTGAAGAGATGAAAGTTTATTTGGGGAGGCCACCATTGTTATGCAGTCCAGTTGATGGGGAGGAGTTGTTTGTTTATTTGGCGGCTTTTGATTATGCGGTTGCCACAGTTTTAGTGAGAGAAGATGAAGGAATTCAAAGACCTGTTTATTATGTCTCTAAAGCATTGAGCGAGATTAAGTCAAGATATTTTAATGCCGAGAAGTTGGCTTATGCTTTGGCGGTGGCGGCGAGAAAATTGAGGGCATATTTTGTCGCACATACAATTGTCGTTTTGTCTGACGCTCCATTGAGAAAGATTTTGCAGCAGCCTGACTCGGCGGGAAGATTGTTGAAATGGGTGATCGAATTGACTGAATTTGATATCAGATATGAATCCCGCCAGGCTATAAAAGCGCAGGCTTTGGCGGACTTCATTGTTGAAACTTCATTTACCAAGTCTCAAGCTGAGTTGGTTGAGGAAAGAGGGAAGAGAAAAGTGGCTAAGCGGGCGGTGCCTAGTTTGATTGAAGAGAAGGAGAGGCCGGCAGATTGCTGGGTTTTGCATGTGGATGGTTCGTCGGCCAAGGATAGAGGCGGCGCGGGAATAATTTTGGTGTCACCAGATGAAGAGTGTAAGTATGAGAAGGCTTTCAGATTCAAATTTTTGGTGTCAAATAATCAAGCAGAGTATGAGGCTTTGGTAGCGAGAATAGAGTTGGCAAGCGATATTGGGGTAAAAAGGGTTGTGGTTCATTCTGATTCTCAGTTGATTGTAAACCAAGTTTGAGGCGAGTATGGGGTGATTAAATCAGTCTTGATAAAGTACTGTAATTTGGCGAGAAGCATTCTCAGCGGGTTTGAGTTTTGGGAGTTGGTGCAAATCGATAGGGCTGAAAATTCTAAGGCTGATTCTTTGAGCAGGGTGACTGGAGGCGAAGTGAGTGAAGTGGCTAGTGAGCCAATGGTTGAATATGTTGAAATGCCGGCAATCAACAGGCCCATAGTTATGGAGATTGAGGAGGTTGAGAAAAATTGGGTGACGAAAATGAAGGAATTTTTGGACAGGGGGGAATTGTCGTCGGACGAAGAGAGGGCTAAGTTGGTGAAGGTGACCTCACCGCGGTTTACAGTGCAGGATGGCATTTTGTATAGAAAGTCTTTTTCAAAACCGCTGATGAGATGTGTAGAGCCCGGAATGGTGGCAAAAGTTTTGTTTGAAATCCATGAAGGGGTATGTGGAGGTCATCCAGGAGCGAGATCTTTGGCGGTGTTAGTCAAATATATGTTTAGGTTTAGAATTGCTTAATCCCAATCATAACAAGCATTAATGTGGACCCCTAATTTAATTAGATCAAATAGAATTTTTCTATGTATGTTAGGTCCCCTTAGTGCATGTGCCAGTGTTTTTATTATGTAATTTTCTCAAGCCTTGAAGACTTGAAGACCTGAGAACTTCCTCTAAGCATGTGAGTTACCTGAAGCTGTCTTACCGGTTGACACCTCTAGCCGGTATTCATGCCTTACCGGCCACCTTACCTTACCTAGCCGATATCTCCCTTGCCGGTTAAGGCTTGCTCGTCAAGCTTCCCTTGGTTAGCCGATGCATTAATTGCTTCCAACTACCCAGCCATCAACTTTAGCTCAAGTTGGTAAAGCAAGCATGCTGACATGACATCTCTGCAACAAATCAGTACCTTCTTAGAGAATGTCAAGTAACCAGTACTCATAGCGCCCCAACTAATCTATGGAAATCCTCTCTATCCAATCTCAGGCATTTAATGCAAGGATCTTCTCATTTAATGCCTGCCAGTCCAAGTCATCATCTCAACCTCTTCAAAGACAACGGCTCCTTTTCAAAGTTCACTATAAATAGTTTCCTTGGAGCATTGAAGAAGGTTGGTGCATTTATGATCCTTGAGAGTGAGCTGCTCTGAACTACCAACCTGCAAATCCCCTAGTTCAAAGTAGTCAAAGCAAGTCCCCTCTTTCATTAGACATCTCTGTAGGACTTAAACACTGAGCACCTCAATCAATACTGTAGTGTTCCTTCATTAGACTACCAATGGAACACATTGATTGATTCACACACAACACCCTAGAGAAATCAGCTCAACTTGTGAGCACATCTCTAGAAAACACCTGGTCTTTATTGTAGCACGATCCGTTAGTGGTCACCTTTAGATTGGCAGCCTTCAATCATTGGCTTGCAACTTGTAATAGGTAAGAACCATTAATATAGTAGTGCACTTTCACAAATCCAAGTTCTGACCAAACTTGGTAGAGGACGTAGCAGTTATTTAACACTGTGAACCTCTTCAAACAATGTGTCATTTCTTTGTGTGTTTGTTCATTTATTGTTAAGTTATTGTAACTAGTTGATAATCTCTCAACTGGTCACAACCTATTGAATCAACTTACTGCTTAACTTGTTTGTCTTACTGGAAGATAAAATTTGTCCTTGTTATTGTTGCATGAGTTTTTGACTTACTGGCTTTTCAACTTTACCTTACCGGTTTTATACCTTCCTAACCGAAATCTCCGCTGTGCAAAATCACTTTACCGGTTAGCCATTGTATTATTTCAAAGACTAAAAGTTTTCACCAAAAAGTTTTGAACAGGCTATTCACCCCCCCCCCTCTAGCCTGATTCCTACCATTTGGGACCTAACAATTGGTATCAGAGCTAGCAATTTTCGAAAACCATTTTTCCAAGCTTAACCGCTTGAATTGCCAATTCCAAAATGGCAGGAAAAATCATGCAATCATACAACTTGGCAACCGTTCCCATGTTGAACGAAAATGAATTTCCAGTATGGAAAAATAGAATCATGCGGTACTTGGACTCAATAGATGATAGCTTAACTACTGTAGTCAGAGATGGTCCCATGACACCCCTGAAAATCAATCTTGCTACCAGAGCACCCAAAACTCCTCTCATGGATCATGCAGATAGAGCGTCTGAACAAGATTTTGAGGTCTATGAAACCTATGTGCCAAAACCACGTGAAGAATGGACTGAGAATGACAAACTTTGTGATTCCTTGGACAGAAAAGCTTTGCACATCATAACCTCCGGACTTGATGACAGACTATACAAACAAGTACAATGCTATGAGACTGCTCAACAAGTGTGGAAGAGTCTACTCAGATACTTTGAAGGAGATCAAGTGGCAAAGGATAACAGACTCTACAAAAGCGTAGCTGAGTTTGAGTACTTCAAGAAGAATCCCAATGAGACGTTAAAGGAAACGTACGACCGTTTCTGCGAGGTGAGTAATTCTTGTGCATCTTTAGGTAGAGTTTACACTATGAAAGACCTAAACATGAGATTCCTCAATTCTCTTGGAGACTTGTGGCATGTAAAGGTTGCTATTTTGAAAGAATGCCGTGATTTGAACGTTACTCATATCCATAACATTGTGTCTACTTTGTTTTTATATGAGGAAGAGCTCAACCGGCTGAGTAGAGTTCAAAAACAATTTAAAAATCTATCTCCGCCACTCGCATCGAGATCTTCCCTGGTTCTTCTATGCTTACCAGCCAACCTACTACCAATGACTCTCCCTCAATCTCTCAGCCTCAACCAACTCAAGCCAATACCCCATCTAGTGTGATTTTTGAGGAAGAAGATGAATTTGCTGCTTTCGCTAAAAACTATAGAAAGTTCAAAGAGTTTAAGAGATCCCAACAAACACACAGCAAATCCTTCCAACCTAAATCCTCATCATTCCAAAGATCTGGGAACTTCCAAAAGAAAGGCCAAACCTCAACCTCAACCTCAACCGATGGAAAGAATGCCCAAGGTGAGCTTGTGTGTTACAATTGTAGAAAACCGGGCCATTTTGCCTCCAAATGCCCTCAACCTAAATATGAATTTTTGAGGAAGAAACCATTCAAGAAATTCCCTAGATCTAAATCTAAGAGCTTAGTTGCCGAGGATGGAACTGAAAAAGCTATGCCAGTTTGGTCAGAGACTGATTCTGAGAACGAGGATGCTGACATAGATGAAGAAGCTGATGTCAGTTTTGTTGCTATTGATGGAATCGATGATAAACCCATCTCCTTACAGTCACCTATCTATAGACACCCCAACTCCAATGAACACTCATCTTATATTGACCAGACCCCACTTAGGAGATCTCCCTTAACCTACTTTGACGAACCCATTCCTATTTCCAAGTCAGATGAAGGTAACCCTTATAATTTCAAAATTCAAAACATAGGTGGATCTCTTTATGGTCAGTGTAAAACCATGCCCACTCTCAAACCGCTGATGCAACCAACTCAACAGACCTATCAAGCTCAAGCCTTACCGATCATCTCTCATCAACCGATGCTTGAAACCCGACCGATTCACTTCTTGAAGCCTCTAACCGAGCCGAGCCCTCAACCGATATCATCACTACCAAATTTTGATCCCAATTTTGAACCATCACCTTCTCCCTCTCAGCCTACCGTTGACCCTATGCCCAATATGTCAAAGTCTGAAATGGCAGAGGTGATGAATGAGCTCTTCTCAGATTTTGAAAAATTAAATGAAGCTCACAAAATTATGGATGATAATTTTAAAATGATCACTACTGAAAATGACTCTTTGAAAGCTGAAATAAAAATTTTGAAAGAAAGTAAGCTAGAGTCTGATCAGTTGAAGAAAGATAATCAAGAACTCACTGAGAGACTAAATATATTTGTTTGTCAAATTGCTGATCTTGTGTCAAGAAATAATTCTCTTTCAAAAACCATTTACATATTTTCAAAATCCCGAGCTGCTATGGATGTTATCATACAAGATCAGATATCTCCTAACCGAGATGTAACAACCGGTATAAGCTTTACTTCCAGCAGTAAGGAAAAAGACAGCTATGACAAATCGGTTACCAAGTCTGTTACTGAGAATTTGATGGGAAAGTTTGATGATGCTCAATCCAAATTGATTAAGAGAGAGTTAACTAAACCTTTCAAAGCTGTCCCACACACCTATCCCAAGGGGCGGGAACAGATGAAGGCTTATTTGGGCAAAAACAAATCCCAATGGACCGAGGTAGCTGATCCTGAGCTAGGACAATATGTTCCACTCAGTGATGGTAACAGCAAAGGTGGAATTAAAATTGCTGACCATGTTGCAGGTAAGGAAACCTCAATCGGTAAGGAAGCCATCACCGTAAGGGTCCGACCGGCCGACAACCGTCACCGGCCAACCAACCGTGAGGGCTCCCTAACCGGTAAAGGACTTTCCAAACCAACGCAACCGGCCAACAAAGCTAAATCCATCACCTTCGTCCCCAAAGGATCTGCTTTCGCTCAATCGCAAACTCCTCTGAAGCAATGGCCAAATTGAACATCAACTCATCTAAGCCCTCTCACCATCTTCGAATAAATGTACAAATTGTGGTTTTATTGGTCACAAGGCTTATGAATGCCTCTTGAAGCACCTATCCGGGACCCACCGAGTCTAAGAGCTCGTGTGGTGGCCAGTATGGCCGCCAAAGAGGAACTAACTCTTTGGACCCAAAAGAATAAGGGGGACCATAAGCTTACTGTTTTATTTCAGAATGCTTAATGGCCTCAACCGATGCCGGTAAGGATGTTTGGATTATGGACAAGTGGATGCTCTAGGCATACGACCGGACATGCCGATCTCCTCACCGATCCGGAAGAAGCATCTGGTCCTCCAGCTTGTCTTTGGTGACAACGCAAAGGGTAAAATCATTGGTCGTGGATCCATCAAAAGAGGTACGCTTGTTGTACGTATGTATCTTTGGTGGATGGTCTGAAACATAACCTTCTCTCTATATCACAATTTTGTGATAAAGGTATGCATTGTGTTTTCAATTCTTCCAATTGCTATGTGAAAGACATTGCTACAGGTGAAACACTTCTCACTGGATACAGAAAAGGTAACGTATATGCTATAGATTTAAACAATGTTTCGAATGTTACTAATGTTTGTTTTGTAGCTAAGAACATCAGTGAGAACTCCTGGCTATGGCATAAGAGACTCAGTCACTTGAATTTTAAATACCTATCCAAGCTGGCTAATCAAAATCTAGTTGCTGGCTTACCTCAAGTGTCTGCTAATCATGAAAGGAAATGCAGAGCCTGCCAATTAGGAAAACAGCATAAAGAATCATTCCTCAGCAAGCCCTGCATGTCCACTTCTAAATGCCTCCAGTTGCTACATATGGATCTGTTTGGCCCCACAACTACTGCCAGTTTAGGGGATAGCAGATATGCTTTGATTGTTGTAGACGACTTCTCGAGATATACATGGGTAGAGACTTTTGCTTCAAAGGATGATACATATGAAGTTGCTACCAGATTGTTTCGTCTACTTCAAACCCAAAAAGAGTGTGACATCATCAGTATGAGATCAGATAATGGAACAGAATTCAAAAATAATGGAATCGCTCAGTACTGTGATGATCATGGAATAGATCATAATTTCTCAGCTGCTGGAACACCGCAACAAAATGGTGTAGTTGAGAGAAAGAACAGAACATTGATCGAAGTTGGAAAAACAATGATATCCGAAGCTAGGCTTCCCAAGTATTTTTGGGCTGAAGCTATCCATACATTTCGCTTCACCTGCAATAGATCTTTGGTCAACAAGTTTCACAACAAGACCCCTTATGAGTTATGGCGTGACAGAATTCCCAACATTGGGTTCTTCAAGATCTTCGGCTGCAAATGCTATGTACTTTACAACGGTAAATAGCGCCGAGGTAAATTTGATGAAAAAGTTGATGAAGGTATCTTTGTGGGATACGCCAAGCACAGTAAGGCATTTAGAGTTTTTAATAAACGGTTGTTGAAAATTGTTGAATCTGTTTATGTTACGTTTGATGAATTTGATTTGCTAGAGTCTGATAAGACTCCAAATAGTACTGATAACTCTGGCGTGTTTGAGACAGGTGAATCAAGTAATCAAAACTCAAGTCAATCCACCAGTATCCATGCAAATCAACCTCCAGCTCAACCCTCAGCCTCTAGTGGTGTAACCTTTAGAAACCTAGTTGATGACTCCTTCTTTCCTCAATCAGTTAGGCAATCCAATGTAAAAACCCAGCTAACCGATCCTCTTCCAACTAGTCCTCATGTTTCCATTCCCAATTCACCACCTGAAGCTGAACCAATTTCACCCAACAACTTACCGTTTACCTCTCCAGTTACCGATCACCACCATCAGTCAGCATCACCCTCTCCTAACCGATCTCCCTTACCTGTCACACCTCCCTTAGCCGATTCTACTCCTCCATTAGAAAATCTAAGACAAGAATCGGTCAGGCAAGATCTACCTAGGGAAGTGAGAACAGTTAGAGATCACCCTTTGGAAAATGTGATTGGTGATGTCTTTGGACCTAGAATGACTAGAGGCCAATTAAGAAACTTGGAGGATCAACATGGACTATTTTCCTCTGCTATGGTCTCAAATATAGAACCAAAGAAGACTGAAGAAGCACTTGATGACCCCAGCTGGGTAGAAGCTATGCAAGAAGAGCTTAACCAGTTTGATAGATGTAAAGTTTGGGAATTAGTGCCTAGACCTAGTGATCAAACGGTGATTGGAACTAAATGGGTCTACAGAAATAAATTGGATGAGTCTGGAAAAATTATAAGGAACAAGGCTAGACTAGTGGCTAAAGGGTATAGGCAAGAAGAAGGCATAGACTATGATGAGACTTTTGCACTCGTAGCTAGATTAGAAGCCATTAGGTTATTCCTTGCCTATGCAGCCTTCAAAGAGTTTAAGCTATATCAAATGGACGTGAAAAGTGCCTTTCTCAACGGGGAACTTCAAGAGCTTGTATATGTAGAACAACCTCCAGGATTTGAAGATTCCAAGAAGCCTAATCATGTCTGCAAATTGAATAAAGCTTTGTATGGCCTCAAGCAAGCACCTCGAGCATGGTATGAAACTCTCTCCAAATTCCTACTTAGTGAGAAGTTCGAACGAGGTAAAATCGACACCACTTTATTTATTGCAAAGCATAATGGTCACTCATTGTTAGTTCAAATATATGTTGATGACATAATTTTTGGATCTACTAACGAAAAATTGTGCAAGAGATTTGCGAAGCTTATGAAGAGCAAATTTGAGATGAGCATGATGGGTGAGCTAACATTTTTCCTTAGACTTCAAGTCAAGCAAACCCAAGAAGGTATCTTTATCAATCAAGCCAAATACACCAAAGATTTAATCAAGAAATTTGGTCTTGACTCTGCTCATCCTCAAAGCACTCCAATGGCCACCAATGTACACCTGGACAAAAGTAGATATGACACTCTACCGAGGTATGATAGGATCTCTACTTTACTTAACCGCAAGTAGGCCAGATATCATGTTTGCCGTATGTGTATGTGCTAGATTTCAAGCTGATCCTAGAGAATCTCATTTACAAGTTGTTAAAAGAATTATTAGATATCTTGTGGGAACTGCTAACTTAGGTTTGTGGTATCCAAAAGATTCATCATTTACACTAATTGGCTATTCAGATGCTGATTTTGCAGCTTGTAGGGTAACCAGGAAAAGTACTAGTGGAACTTGTCAATTTCTAGGTAACCGATTGGTTTCCTGGTCATGCAAGAAACAAGCATCAATTTCCACTTCTACGACTGAAGCTGAGTACATAGCTGCTGGGAGTTGATGTTCACAAATCTTATGGATGAAGCAACAACTAGTGGACTATGAAATTCCCCAAGAAGTATGCCCTATCTATTGTGATAACACCTCAGCCATCTCAGTCTCCAACAATCCTGTGATGCACTCAAAGACTAAGCACATAGACATCAAATATCATTTCCTCAAGGATCATGTTGAAAAGGGTAACATCGTTCTTTTAAAAGTTCATACTGATTATCAATTAGCAGATATCTTGACAAAACCCTTGGATATTAAAAGATTCGAATTCCTTAGAGGAGAACTAGGCATGATTGATATTCGTTAATATTTTGTGCTAACTTTGCTATCTGTGTAAGCTATCAACTAGATCAAGGAGGTTTCTCTCTCTTACCGTTGCTTGCAAGTGTTCTTTTACCGGTGCTCCTAACCGGTAAGGCAAGACATACCTAACCGGTCCTCTAACCGACACACCTGATCGGTAAGTGGTGTCCCTAACCGATGGTTTCCTAACCGATGTAAGTTCTATCTAACCGGTCATTGCACCTAACCGGTAAGCTACCTCACCGCCTATGTGCCTTACCGACGAACTGCGGCCGGATCGAAATTGACAATCCGTTTTTAACCGGCACGTTTGTCATCATAACCCTTCTGTCACATCAATCTAATCAGCCGTATGAACCTGACAACCATCTTACCTGTTCCCTATGCTTCCTTACAAGATATGGATAAATTTTTGTATAATTGATCAAAAAGGTAATCTCTGTATCATTCCTATTTATCGAAAAGGTTATCTTTTTGTTCTTTATTACATTTTGATATAACTACTGCACACACGTTCCTATTTTCATGTCACATCTTTAATTTCGTGAATTAAAACTGTCAAATTATGTGAATGTCAGTTAAAAACTTTTGAGCTACTTTTGTTTTAACCAACACACCCCTTCATCTTCCCGCTCTTTCGTTTCGTATAAAAGGATTTCAAAATCATTTTTCAAAAACTTCTGGATTTTCTCTCTCTCTCTCTCGAACAAGGCAACCGGCAAAGAATCCTCTTCTTCTCCATTTGTTTCTCCTCATTTCACAAGATTTCTGGTATCTTTCCTAAATTCAAACTCTTCTAAACAAATCTTGAAAAATACCAAGCTTTCTTAAATTCCAAATCATCAAACAACATCCAAAGGAATATTATGCAAAGATTTTCTCAATTCTAACTTATGTTGTTGGTTTGTTGTTTATTTGATTCACAGATGGCTCCCGCAATCAAGAAAGACATTTATGGAGGTTACATTCTCTCCAGCTTCTTTGATTCCGATGAAGGCCGTGCTCTAGAAGCTTTGCTTGTTGCTGCCAGAGTTATTCCGTTCGTGATGCCTGAAGGGAATGAAGATATTTATTATGAGATGGTGAATGAATTGTTCGAGAATGGTGTTTTAGATGAGAATGAGTACATTATTTCTACTGCTGCCAGAGTTTCTGTGACTTTTAGCCCAGCTACCATTGCTGAGGCCTTCCCTAACCTCTCCTCAACTGGTTCCTCTTCCATTATCATGAAGGACATGATTGCTGCTTGGGTTAAAGTTCGTGGAAGTGATCCTTTTGTAACCGGTGAGGCAAACAAGAAATCAGAGTTTGATGCCGTTTACTATGCCCTTGCTGAGGTGGTGGACCGGTGCTTCATTTGCCGGTTAGGCTCCCATCATTGTATCACCATGATTCAATGGGAAGCTATGGCTGCAATTATTCATGGAGATGAATTCAATTGGTGTTCCTTTCTGTACAGGATAGTTCTTATTGCTTTTAAAAAGTATCAGAAGGAGAGAAATTCTTCCAAGTCTAACAAAGCCAAACCGTGTCACTACTTGATGATTAGCCGTGCTCTCAGATCTATTCCAGCTGTTCTTCAAGCCTCTGAAAATCTGCCAAAGTATCCACAATCCTTCTGCAAAGCCTTTGACAAGTTTGATATGGTCAGAATGATCAAAGAATCCACCGGTAAGCCAACCGGTAAGTCATCCGAGCCATCCACCGGTAAGTCAACCGGTAAGTCTGCTGAAGCATCAACCAGTAAGCCAACCGGCAAGCCAGCTCAGAAGAAGAAGAAGAAACCCTCTAGCCGGCCAAAGGTAACTCAGCATACCGGTGCTCCTCCTGCTCCAAAACCTACCTTACCGGTCAAGAGAAAATTACTTGATGAATCTGATGATGATGATAATCAACCCATTGCTACTATCCTCTCCCCTAACCGACAGAAAGCTACTGCCAGAAAATCTGCTCCTCCACCCTCCAAAAGATCCAAGCCAATTCAAAAATCCTCCCAACAAATAGCCAGAGAAAATGCTGAAAGAAAGAGAAGAATTGAGACTGACTTGGGCACATTCATTCCTTTCATTCCCAAAAGACTCTTTGACCACAATTTCCTTACCGACAAAATTCCTTTCACCGGTCAGTCATCATCTAGACCGGTAAGCCGTTGCCATCCTATCAGAAACCCCACTTTCCATATCTACCATTACAACCCTTGGCTAGTCAATCCCTCTTTTGTTCCTTCTCCAACTTGGGTGTATCCTATTGATCACTTACCTCCCTTCCTTCGAAGATTGTTACAATTTCATGAGACTCACAAAGAATCAGTCCCAGTCGGTGATATATCTGATTATGTTGATTTTGATAACATACATGAGGAAACTGGTCTCTACTACACCAAGCCTTGTCTGTTGAGTAAATATGATATCTCCTTATCCAGAGATAGTCTTCTTAAGATATACAACAGGTATTTTGAGTTGTTGCCTCCTATGTAGAATGCCATTTACTTGGCCCAGGACCGACTCAGGCAAGATATGATGATACAAGCCGTATGGATTGACTTTGCCATGCTCTACAATGCTCAAGAAACTCTTAAGGAGTCGGATCCTTATCAGCTTGGGAGATATGTGCTGCCTGAAGATGATCTTCCTTCATTTGATCCTGGAGTTGTCAACTTGGGTCCTCGTAGATTCCAATTCATCAAAAATGTGATGGATGTGGTGCAAAATTTGGTGGATTTGAACAGAGATTTTCAGAGCATGGGTGATATCTCTTTATCTGACTTCTTCACTTCAATTCACCCAAAGAAGAATAAATGGGCTAATGCTTGGATGAAGAAATTGAAGAGATGTTCAAGGACATGAGTGGATCTGATAATCAAGCAAAGGGTGATAAGGAAGACCAGTCAGCCTCCAGTTCTAGCTCCTCTAGTGACTCCGGTGAGTCAGGTGCTGATGATGACCAATCTGGTGCTGTGGTTGATCGGTCAGAGAAGATTGCAGCTGACTTCACTACTCCCTTACCGATGCAATCGGTTAGACATGTGGGAGGAAGCATTACCGAGACTTCACCACTTACCGTTAATGCAGCAGGAGGAGGAGAAAATATAAGTCTGAATATCTTACTGGTTAGTCAACCGATGCCTCTTACCGATGAGCTAGTCCAACCAGTTAGAGATGATTTACCTGCTAGCCAGTCTCTTACCGAAGCTCTTCCCTTACCAGTTAGCAATCCCCTTACCGTTGCATCTACTGAACCAGTTAAGGAAAGTAATGCTGATGACATTCTTTTACAACAAGCTTTGGCAGCTAGCCTATTCACAGAAGGTCTGGAAAAGCAAAAGGAAAAGCAAAGGACATTAATTGAAGATTTGGCCACTCAAAAAGCTATTCAAGCCTCTCTGTCAGTTAATCTATCGGTTAGTCAATCGATTAGTCAAGCCATTCCTCCTTCCTCTTCCAAAGCCAATTCACCGGTTCAGGAGGAGGATATTGATCCAGTATTTGATGAAGACTCACTCTCAGATTTCTATGAAGAAGATGAAGATGTTGATTTTGATGAAAATGATCCTGCAATTCCTCCAGTCTATTCTGATCCTGGCCTTCGCCAAAAGGATTTGATGTCCACCTTGAACTACTATACTTCCAAGGCCTCTATCCCTCGATCTGCTGATGGGATTCCCTTGTTTGATGTTCATGAGAAAGTTTTCAGCAAGGCAGAAACTTTGCCTACTCCAATGCCTCCATCCATTGCTGATAAGCTTCAGAAGCAACGCAGAGCTGATAGATGGGCAACTTTTATTGATGTGGTGGAAGACATGAAGGTTGGTGCTGCTCCAGAAGATACTCCTCCAAGGTACACAAAGACCTATGGACCCGGTGAGACAAGTTACCGGCATCAGAAGATTAAGGTTCTTAAGCTCAAAAAGCGGCCAGCTCCTCTCAAAGGCAAGGAAATCATGCCTGGAAAGGATGAACAACAGTTGCTTACCGATTTCCCCTCTCCAAAACCAAATAAAAAATACCCATCCTCTCTTCAGCAACATAATCACAACATAAGGATTCATGGCTATATTGCTACCATTGCCCCTAGACCGGTTGAGAGTACTTTGTCAACTGATAATCTTTTTATAAGGTATCTCTCATTCAATGGCCGTATAACTCGAATTTTGGAAATGAAAATCCTTAGTTGGTCATTTGAGGTGACCAAAATGGTTGGTTTGATGCCGAATGTGACTAGGCTGTCAATCATGAGAAATGGCCAGCCGCAACCATGGAGTAACATTAGAGAAGCCTCTCTACTTTTGCTTGCCCTCAGAGTAATTCCTCTTCTCCGATTAAGGTAATCTGCCTTATCGATGGCTCCTATTGCAGCTGAGTTACTGGAGCTCTCATTTGCTGAGATGATGAGCCTAGAGCCTAATGAATTTCTTGCTCCAACTACTCCTCCTGGTTCACCTTCTGAGTCAGTGGATGAAGAAATTGTGATATCCCCAACCGGTGATGTGTCAAGAACCGGTCAGCCTCCAGTGATCCTACTTACCGATTCATCTACCGATCCTCCAACCGGTTCAACTGTTTCTCTTACCGATCCATCTTCTCCACTTATCGATAGGCCTCTTACCGATGCTCCTTCACTAGCTCCCCAACCGGTTACTCCATTTACCAATGCTCCCTTACCAGAACCCCAACCGGTTACTCAGCCTGCTTCTACACCAGCTCCTTCAACCAATGATCTGAACAGACCAATTATTGCTCAAGACCTGGTTGAACTTCATGAGGCCATGCTCCAAAGCTTTGTTGAAGTAAATTCCGAATTGGCAAATTCCTTTGTTAAGTCCAATCAGGAGGAGGATGAGAGAAGATTTGAGCGTTTGAGCACTAGTATTGCTATGTCTCTTGGCAACTTTATGGCAGAAATAAACGCCAGAGATGCTAACATCAGAAACCTCCTACTCCAACTTGATGAGGCTCATTATACCAACAAAGCTCTCTGTGAACAACAGATTTCTGGTCAAGCTATTGTGAACCGGTCAATTGATGAGCTTAAACGGTCAGCTGAAGCCCTTAGCCGTTGCCAGCAGAAGAATCGTGAGCTAGAATTGGAGTTGGCTAAAGTCAAGGCCAAAAATGAGGTTCTTATGAAGGTTAGAGAAGATAGAAAGAAGAGAAAGAGATTTGAGAAAGAGAAGAAGAAGGAGAAGAGATCATCCAAGAAAGCCAAATCCTCAGATGCTGCTCCCTCACCGGTTGAAGACCCAGCAAATCCTCCAGCCGACGCATCTTGAGAATTTAACCGATGAAATATTTGTCTTTCTTATCTCAGTCAGCGGTCTGCAACCTAATGAGAATCTCTTATCCTTAAACTTTGTGTTTTGATTCCTTTGTTTTTTTAATCATTTTGAATGTTCCAAATGCTACTAACCGTTTCATTTTGCAGGTCTCATTCAAAATCTTTTCAAAGTTTTATTTTGAAGTATCCTTTAAGCTTTAACTTTGTTTGTAAGCTTACTTAGGTAGCATCAAGTTGTCATTTAACTTAGGGAATGATATATCTAATAGACATATTCTTTATCATTCTTTTACTGAGTTAAAAAGATGCTGCCTAAGATGATTGGACTTAAGCAATTAGGAGGAGATTGTTAGTCAAATATATGTTTAGGTTTAGAATTGCTTAATCCCAATCATAACAACATTAATGTGGACCCCTAATTTAATTAGATCAAATAGAATTTTTCTATGTATGTTAGGTCCCCTTAGTGCGTGTGCCAGTGTTTTTATTATGTAATTTTCTCAAGCCTTGAAGACTTGAAGACCTGAGAACTTCCTCCAAGCATGTGAGTTACCTGTTGAAGCTGTCTTACCGGTTGACACCTCTAGCCGGTATTCATGCCTTACCAGCCACCTTACCTTACCTAGCCGATATCTCCCTTGCCGATTAAGGCTTGCTCGTCAAGCTTCCCTTGGTTAGCCGATGCATTAATTGCTTCCAACTACCCAGCCATCAACTTTAGCTCAAGTTGGTAAAGCAAGCATGCTGGCATGACATCTCTGCAACAAATCAGTACCTTCTTAGAGAATGTCAAGTAACCAGTACTCACAGCGCCCCAACTAATCTATGAAAATCCTCTCTATCCAATCTCAGGCATTTAATGCAAGGATCTCCTCATTTAATGCCTTCCAGTCCAAGTCATCATCTCAACCTCTTCAAAGACAACGACTCCTTTTCAAAGTTCACTATAAATAGTTTCCTCGGAGCATTGAAGAAGGTTGGTGCATTTATGATCCTTGAGAGTGAGCTACTCTGAACTACCAACCTGCAAATCCCCTAGTTCAAAGCAGTCAAAGCAAGTCCCCTCTTTCACTAGACATCTCTGTAGGACTTAAACACTGAGCACCTCAATCAATACTGTAGTGTTCCTTCATTAGACTACCAATGAAACACATTGATTGATTCAGACACAACACCCTAGAGAAATCAGCTCAACTTGTGAGCACATCTCTAGAAAATACCTGGTCTTTATTGTAGCACGATCCGTTAGTGGTCACCTTTAAATTGGCAGCCTTCAATCATTGGCTTGCAACTTGTAATAGGTAAGAACCATTAATATAGTAGTGCACTTTCACAAATCCAAGTTCTGACCAAACTTGGTAGAGGACGTAGCAGTTATTTAACACTGTGAACCTCTTCAAACAATGTGTCATTTCTTTGTGTGTTTGTTCATTTATTGTTAAGTTATTGTAACTAGTTGATAATCTCTCAACTGGTCACAACCTATTGAATCAACTTACTGCTTAACTTGTTTGTCTTACTGGAAGATAAAATTTGTCCTTGTTATTGTTGCATGAGTTTTTGACTTACTGGCTTTTCAACTTTACCTTACCGATTTTATACCTTCCTAACCGAAATCTCCGCTGTGCAAAATCACTTTACCGGTTAGCCATTGTATTATTTCAATGACTAAAATTTTTCACCAAAAAGTTTTGAACAGGCTATTCACCCCCCCTCTAGCCTGATTCCTACCATTTGGGACCTAACAGGCGGAGAAAGTTTTATTTCATGGTTATTACAGGCCCAGCTTGAGGAAGGATGCTGAAAATTATGTTAAGAAATGCGGGAAGTGACAAAAATTTGGGAATATTCCAAGGCAACCAGCTACAGAGCAGACCACCATTATCGCAACTTGGCCTTTTGATATGTGGGGCATAGATTTGATTGGGCCGTTTCCAAAGGCTAAGGGAGGATGCCAGCACATGGTTGTCGCCATTGATTATTTTACGAAGTGGACTGAGGCTATAGCTTTGGCGACAATCAGTGAAGACAATGTGATTAAGTTTGTTCAATAGAACATTTGGTGCAGATATAGGTTGCCCAGGGCTATCATTTCTGATCATGGAACCCCAGTTTGGGAAGAAGTTAGCTGCAGAATGTAAGAGAATGAATGTGAAACACTGGATGTCGGCGGTATATAGGCCACAGTGCAATGGGTAGGCCGAGGTGGCAAATAAGCAAATTATTGCCGCCCTTCGCAAGAACTTGGAAGGAAGAGGCGGGGCATGATTAGAAGAATTGCCAACGGAATTATGGTATGTCAGAACCACTATAAAGGGCTCAACTGGTGAGACGGCATTTGCTTTGACTTATGGATCTGAGGCCATGGCACCTGCTGAGATGGCGCTGCCGACATATCAAGTGACTTATTATGATGAGGCGAGAAATGGCCAAAGGCGTTGAATGATTTGGATTTGATTGATGAGAGAAGGCTTCAAGCGAGAATGAGGATGGTTAACTATAAGCAGAGGATGAAGACCCAACACGACAAGCGAGTTAACAAGAGATCCTTTAACGTCGGTGATTGGGTGCTCAGAAGTGCGGAGGCTATAGGGCCCAAGCCCGGATTTACTAAGTTGAATGAGAAATGGGAGGGACCGTTTCAAGTGTCCAAAGTTATTCGGGAAGGAACTTATAAGCTGAGGAAGCAAGATGGTGAAGAGCTGAAGAATGGATGGAATGTTGATCACCTGAAGCCTTTTTATCGATGAAGTTGCCGCCTTTGTTTGTAATTCAATCTTTTGGTTGTTGCATCAGATAACAAAAGGTATATAACTTTTCTTGTAATTTAATTTTTTTAATTGTTGCACCTAGAAGGAGAAGTTATGTAAAATTTGTAATTCTGGGAAGATGTAACCTGTACATATGATGGAAGGAAAATGGCGGGAATTATTCAGCGATATATTTTTGTCATAATCATCCGTACTTGTAACAACCTGACAAGTTCAACTTTATGTTTCATGAATCAACGGAGGGATGGACGAGGTTCGAGAATCAAGCATGGATCGGTGAAAAGTAAAAGCTTGATGATGGAGGCAAGTAGAGATTACCGCTAAAGCTTGAAGATGGAGGCAAGTAGAGATTGCCGCTAAAGCTTGATGATGGAGGCAAGTTGAGATTGCCGCTAAAACTTGAAGATGGAGGCAAGTAGAGATTGCCACTAAAGCTTGAAGATGGAGGCAAGTAGAGATTGCCGCTAAAGCTTGAAGATGGAGGCAAGTAGAGATTGCCGCTAAAGCTTGAAGATGGAGGCAATTAGAGATGGCCTCTAAAGCTTGAAGAACCTCGCGCGACTGGGAGGGACCCGGGCGCGGCGACTGTGGGGGAGGGACCCAGGCGTCAAACCTTTCGACCTAGGGAGGGACCCAGGCCTCAAACCTTGCGACGTGGGGAGGGACCCAGGCGCGGCGACCTGGGGAGGGACCCAGGCACCCAAAGATTTGTGACCTGGGGAGAGGCCCAGGCGTCTGGAGAAAAATGGGAACAAAGATTGTGGTCAAGAATGAAGCTTGTCGCAGAGGCGATAAGTATCAAGTATGAAGCTTGTCGCAGAGGCGATAAGTATCAAATATCAGGATGTATGTTGTCGCAGAGGGAGTATAAAGTGTGAAGTGTCACCAAGCGTGCAATATGTGTTAGTATGTGAGGTATCGAAAGTTATCACAAAGTTTAGTAAAACTGAAGGGCGAGAATCATAACTAGGGAGTGAGGCTGCCTAAAGACAAGCCTCACTTTTTTTAAGGGAGTTGTATGTATATAGAGATAACATGGTTAGGGTCAATCTTTGATAAACTATCGAAGCAAAATCAAAGTTGTCAAAAGAAAAGACAAGCGACATGAAAAAGTTAGAATGTAAAGCAATTAGGGATTTAAAGCAAGTCATAGAAAGCAAGCAAAGAGAGAAACATTCACAAAGGCGAGAATTAAAGGATAAACAGCAAAAGCATAAGGTAAAAGGTCACAAAAAGGCGACACAAGTGATTACAAATTGTTTGGGCACGAAGGCCCTCTAGCGAAATTAAAAGTAGAAATTGTTTGCGACAAATAACGATTGCGAGATATGAAAAGAAAACATAAAGTAAATTGTTTGTTACAAACCCAAGTTAAAATTAAAGTTGCTGGCACGAAATTAAAAGCATAACATAGGAAGATCAGTTGCCACTGTAGGCGGCATTGAGGTTATCCTTATTCTTCTGGGACAGGTCATACCAGGCGGGAACCACGTTGTCAGGACGGACGGCGGGAACAGGCCAAGGAGCCTTGCCCAGAACTACGTCCTTCGCCGCTAGCTGGGTCAGCTCTTCCTCACTGTAAGGAATAAGAGAATGCCCCTTATGGCTGTGATCGCTGAAGATTGTTTCCGAACCCCATTTGGCTAGCTTGGCGGGGGTAATGGCGGGATCAGCATCGGCGGCAATAGTCCTGAGTGTATGCAGGATTGCATTGTCGAATGCATCCATTTCATCAGTTTCAGCTTTGTTCTTAGCTTCGACAAGATCATTTTTTAGCTTGGTGACTTGGTTGGCTTTGACAAAGCAGTCATCCCTAAGTCGTTGATTCTCGGCGGCAAGATTGGCGAGCTTGTCTGTGATGATGTGCCACCCGCGGATTTTTCTTTTCTTTGAAAATCAACAAAACGGGAGTCGCCACGCCATTTTTATTTTAAGGGCCAAAACTTTGAAAAATGCTCGAGATTAGAGATTTGGGTTCGGAGGTCACATTACACTCCGGAAAGAATGTTAGGGTTCACCCGGAATGCCTCGTAAAACGAGTCTTCCTAATTTGAAACCATTTTGTGTGTGTGTGTGTGTGTGTGTATTTTGGTTAAAATAAATGAAAAATGAGGGAACTAAAAATTGAGAACTCTTTATTAGACCTTAAACAAGTCCCATGATTTTTGGTATGATTTTAGGGTTGAGTTTTGGTACTCAAAAGACTCCTTGAAGTTGAAAATCAATTCTGCCAGAATGAAAAAGGCAGTGGACACTTGATTTTGAAATGGATTTAAGAGCTTTAAAACTTCAGAATCTGAGGAAAGTCAAATAATGAAAGTTGTTCAAAACATTTTAAATAAGGTGACTGCAAAAGATTTTTATGATTGGAGATGATTTGATGGACCAAAACCTTATGGAAATCTCAGATGTGAAATCTGGATTCCCAGAGACTGCTAAACTGACCTTTGGAAAATAATTTGAAAAAGGAAGTTATACTCACGCAAAAATGAGGAGGTATTACTCACTTTCGCAATCGATTGCGGAGGAGCCATATCCCGATGCGTGGCAACATTGGTCCACTGATCCGAGTCTTCGCACAGTATACTTCGAATTTCTTTATTTCTTTATTTCTTTTGTCGATTTTTTGTTTGAAATTGATTTTTGTGATTTTTTTTTTTTTTTTGAAAATTTCGAAAGTAGATGTTCTTGGTATTGAAATTGGACTTTGATGATTTGCATGTTGTAATGAGTATATGGGTGACCCAAATATGCATTTTGTGTGAAAAAAATGGGCATTTTGCCTTTTTTTTTTTTTTTTGAAATATGAGATGATGAAAATTTTCCCGAATCCGGGACGGACCTTGTATGTAGGATTTTTGCAATGTTGATGTGAATGATATGAATGATATGCATGCTTTTTTTTGTAAAATATAATTGATTTTTTTTTTAAAGATGGGACGGATTTTTGGCTTCCGCTGATTGAATGCGAATGCATGTTATTTTATGAAAAATGGGACGGAATTTTACTTCCGTTGACTCGATATTATTGACATGTTTTCTTTATGTATGAATGAATGTTTAGATGGTATTTGCTGAAAACTCTTTTCTTTTGTGCAAGAAAGATGGGGCTAAGTTCATTATATGCCGTTATGCTGCCGAAATTTTTCAAAATTTTATGTCTATGATGCATGTGTATGCTTTTAAATGCAAATGCAATTTTTTTCTTTTTTCTTTTTTGACATTTTTTTTTGACATTTTTTTTTGTTTTTTTTTCAATTGCAGTTGGAGATCGCTTTGTGACTGAGCACCGAACAAGTCAAGACTCGGGATCGTGGAGGCCGTGATCGGCCCGTGGATCTGGCTTCCGCCTTAGGCAGAGGAGGTTTGATGAGTCCGAGACAATCACATTGAGACCGGGTTGTATGAGTTCATCGAGTGTCCGAGGGGTTGCTCAAGTTCCCCAAGAGTAAGGGCTTGATTTTCACTTTGGCGCAAAGATTGGTGGGACGCGACCCACACATTTCACTTCTTCGGGCGAGGCTACGGCCACGCCTTCCGATTATGCCGCGATCACGGGCCCGTCCTTTAAAGGACTGAGCATTGAGTGGAGAGATGGTTACAAAGGACCCGGAGTTGCAGGATCTTCTAGGCTTTACCCCCATTCCCAAAAAGGGGACGGGATGGAGAGGCCGTGGTCCACGGGAAGATCGTGGAGAGCATCGAGAATTATGAGGGCCGGGATGAGAGAGCGGCGGTGCGGCATTGCTAGGGCTTTCCCGTGGTTCGCCTTTCGAGCACACTTTTTGGACACGCCGAGGGGACGGTGGTATTTGCTTACCGAGTACGCTGAGGACGCGGAGATGGATGGAGAGGTATCTTGGGGGAGGCCGGGCAGAGCTATATTTTGCTCGATCGGTACATGGAAGGCCGTGAGCTCCCCGACGTGCTTGAGTTCCCTCCGGAGGTATAAGCTTTTGCTTTCTCTTTTCTTTAAGCACGCATTGTTTCTTTCCGCACTTAATTGATGTGATCTTTACCTTTCGCAGTACGGGCCTCGAGTTCTTTCATGTCACGAGCTGTGGCGACGCTCGGCGTGAGCACATCGGGCATATCCGGCTATGCTCTCCCGGACCAAGCATGCTCGGGAGAAGATAGGTTCCAGTGGGGCGCACGACCCTCAAGTACTGTGGATTGCCTGCCTTTGGTGAGAGCCGAGTCGGATGAGGGGACGAGCTTCTACCCCGGGGCCGCTCGACGTGGAGCACCGAAGGGTGCGGAGAGGTGGACTCGTGACGCGGAGGATTTGAGGGGTTTGACCCGTGATGCGTATTATCCGGGAGAGAGGGTGACGCGCCAACATGGCGAAGGTGTGCCTTTGATGGCGCCGATGGAGCCTCCTACTGATATGATGCATCCGACTGAGAGCTTGGAGACTTGGGGTGACTATCGAGGTGGCGTGCACTTCTCGAGGTTTGTGGCGATCGAGGATTATTCGCGATTTGTTTTGAGGAGGCTGAGGATGCCCTGTGTGCTTCGAGAGAGAGGGGGAGGGGATTGTGCGATACCTCGATCGGACTTTTCGTATGTCCAGGATTTGGGGTCAGTTGAGAGTTCGTATCCCTATCCCTGAGCGGGTCCCACGAGCTTTCCGGCCTCGTCCGGATATGAAGGTATGGCTTTTTACTGCTTCTGTCTCTTCTTCTTTTCTTTCGTTTCATCATTTTTCTCATCAATTATCTCTGACTCTTTTGTTTCCGTGCAGTTCCCGGCCGCGGTTGTGGAGAAGCCGATCGAAGGTGTGATTGGGGCCAAGAGGTTTCTTAGGAGGATGGTTGCTTGTGGGCCGCTCAGTGCGTAGCGAGACATGCACACCGGCGCCCGTAGAGCGGAGACTTCCCTATTCCTTCTGAGCATTCCTACCGAGACTCCTCTTTCTCCCCTCATAGATCCCAAGCATGGAGCCGCCTCCGGACCACGTCATTCTCTGGGGATTTGCATGGACAGGACATGTTTGGCACCACGCGGCTCTTCTTCACATGTCCGTGATCCGACGCGTTTACGTTCGGATATGACTTCTTTGCGTGATCTCTGGTTGCCTTATCGTGGCGCACGGCTGATCCAGCGAGCCTCTCTCTAGAGACGAGGATGACGATTCTGAGCCCGAGATATTCATTACTACTGAGGAGGCGGGCCCGAGCCGCAAGAGGGATCGGGGGAAAGCGCCAGTCACTGAGGATTCCGATTGATGACTTTTGGTTGATTTTGGGACTGTACTTATTTTGACAGCATTACGCTTTATTTTTTATGCACACTCTTTTTTTTTTTTTTTTTTTGGAATGTAATAATCTAGGATTACCGTTATTTATTTTTTTATTATGAATGCAATGTTGCATGAGCCCCGGTTTTTTGGCAAGTGGTGTAAAGGTTTTGAGCCGGTGAGCTCAAGCTTGACAGCTTTGCACAAGTTTCGAGCGAAATATTCTCTTCAGGTGCAAAGCAGCTTGAACCGCCGCAGATTTTTCCTCGATGGTGACGATTTTATCCGCGTGGATGAGACAGAATCTGACACTGTCATTTAATTTTTGCTTCAGATCTGGTTTTCCCCTCTTTTAATTCAAACACCTTCTTCAACTGCCCATTCAAACAGCCATTTTCGGGGAGAAGGAGAGAAAATCCATGGAGAAAATTGTGAGCATGAGAAATCCATCCAAATTGTCCCAAGAATCTCAAAATTCTTTCTTCAACAAGTTCAAGGAATGGTCCCGGGAGATTATGCATGAGAGGAGGTCATTCTTTGAAGAAAGGTACAAGATACGATGCTTGTGGTCTCTCAAAGAATTGGTTCCGGATTATGATCTTTTGAGGGCTTCTTCTTCATTTTGGGATACAAGGAGGCATGTTTTTTGTTTTTCTTACAATGAAATGGTCCCTACTGTTGAAGAATTCCGGGCTTTGCTTAGTGGTCCCGAGGTGGAGGAGATTGCGATTCCTTTGCCCGGAGGAGCTTCTTTCGTTGGGACAAGTTGTGCAACCTTCTTCATCTTTCTCCTGAGGAAGCACAAGGTATGATTCGTGGTCCCGATCATTTTGACATTTCTCGGTCTTCCCGATAGATTTAGGGGCTTAGGGCTTGATTGATGATGCCTATTGGGATGCTTTTGCACTCGCATGTTTGGTACCTTGTTTATGGTTTACTCTTTCGGGATTTCTCATCGGGCTTTGGCCGGATGTGGTTGCACACTCGCCGTTTGGGCCGGGATGTTGTGCCCTCGATCCCGGGAGAGACCCTTCATGCTCTTGACAAAGGTTGGCTATCTGGAGGCGGTATATGCACCTGGGCAGCCCGCTTTCTTTTGACTATGTGGCCGATGGAGCGCTCCGGGTCCTCCGCGAAACCTCCGATGCGGTCAAACCTTGGACTTTTGCCAGGAGAGGGGTTACCGTGGATCTCGGATGATCGTGGCTCATGGAGTATCGATGGCTTATCGCCGCACTACTGATATCGATGGCTTGGTACCTCATCATGCGGTAGAGACTCTGAGAGTGCTTCAGATGGTTCCCATGTGATTATGATTTCGGGCTTTCTCACCCAGCTTTTATATTCCACTCTAGTTCGGCGACGCTTGGCTTGGAGCGCACTTTGGAGGATTTTGAGGATATAGCTACCAGGGTGGTGGCTTCGCTTCGATGGATGATCCTTCGCATTCCCATTTCTTTCCCGAGCATGGAGGTATGGACGTCTTTCCTCCTAGGGTTATCCTCAAAGGTCCGTGGCATGTATTTCGACCACTGTACTGGATTGGTACGAGAGGCACTCTGGGGTGGAGACTCAGTGGCTATTTCTGAGACGGCGTGAGGCCATTGTTGGTGTGGAAGACATGACGGTTTCGAGAGGAGGAGGGCCGAGGCGAGGACCAATCCTCACGATAGGAGCTGGGGATACCGTGACTACTTCACGAAAGGGTCTTATGTCAAGAGACAGGAGGGGTAGATTCCTATGTTACCAGCCGACTGGCAGGAGACGAGAGACGAGGCTAGGGCTACTAAGGCCCCGACAGTACGCCTCGGGTTTGATAGATCCCGTCCCTACACCCGTAGCTTGGTAGGAGGAAGACTGACATTTTTCCCGTGCAGCCAAGAAGACTCCAAGAGGAGGAAAGAAGAGGGGAGAAGCCGGTACGAGCGGCTTGGAGTGACCTCGAGGTTTCCGAGTATCCCTTTCTTGTCGTAGTAGACACATTAGTTATTATGTATTTAAGTTTCTTTTAGCAGTTGTGATTCGTAGGAGTGAACCGAGCTTAGACTCATCAAAAAGTTTTTTAACTCGTAATGAATATGTGAATTGCTTCGTAGTTTTTCGAAACGCCTTCATGGCTTCGATCAATGTATTGATAACAAAGTATGAATTTTGTTTGTGTTTTAGACCGAACCATTTCCGCCGCTCACGTTCCCTTGGACTAAAGGGCTCAGTTCCGTAGTTCGACCTTAGCTAATTTGTTTTTGTTGTTTTTTTTTTTTGGTGCAACCCTCGTTTTTTTACCTAGGTCGCCCTTTTCGGGTTTTCAACCTAGTCGGGTATTACTCTTTAGCACTCTTTTTTTTTTTTTGTATTTTTTTGTGCAACCCCGTTTTTTACCTAGGCCGCCCTTTTCGGGTTTTCAACCTAGTTGGGTATTACTCTTTTAGCACTCTTATTTTTTGTTTTTTTTTTGTTTTTTTTTTGACTCGGCTGTTTTATGCGTAGTATCTCGCGCAGCCTTGTCGCCATTCACCGGTGTACAAAGGATTTCCGTCGAGGTCCGCAAGTTGCATGGCCCCTCCGGAGAAGATTTTCTGAACAACATATGGCCCGACCTGCATGTGCTCCCATTTGCCAAGAGGGTTGATACGGACCGGGGCTTCTCTTTCAAAACGAGGTCACCTTCCCTGATATCCCGATGTTTTACTTTCTTATCAAAGGCCCTAGCCATCCTTCCTTGGTATGCTCTGATATGTTCCATGGCTCTCAATCGGCGTTCATCTAGCAGGCCAATTCATCATGGCGACTTGGAGGCATTCGACCCTCATTGATCCGACTTTCCAATAGCACACGAAGTGAGGGGATTTCTAGCTCGACCGGGAGTACGGCTTCCATTCCGTAGGTAAGAGCAAATGGTGTTTCCCGGCTGTCGTTCCGACGGATGTCTCAGATCCCCAGAGAGAGCAAGGTGAAGCTTGTCAGCCAATCTCCGCCTGACAGCCATTTACCGAATGATGTTTTCCAAAGTCTTGTTTGCTGCTTCAACGGCTCCGTTAGTTTGGGGCCTGTAGGGGGATGACTTGTGACGGGTTATTCTGAATTCTGCCAGCAGCCTGTCGCATTCCCCTTCAAAGTGGGATCCATTATCTGAAATGATTTCGGCCGGCAACCCGTATCTGCATATGATGTTCTCTTTGGCTTCCGGGTCGAGCGGTATCCAGGCATGTCTTTATAGGACCGCGTAAACACGTCCATAAATTCTCAGGGCATCTTTTCATTCCTTCAAAGAAACTACTAATCAAGGCCTCTTTAGGCTCTTCTCAGCATCCCGATTCACACTTGTCAAAACCTTTTCGGCAGCTTGGGCTCGATTTTCCTCTTTCCGAACAACCTGCTTAAAGATTTTTTTTTAATATATTGTTCATTTAATGTGTCTGCTTCTTTATCTAGTGAATCATTATTAACCTTTTTTTTTAAGTTATTAGTTATTTCATCATTAGTTAAAGTGGCAATTAAGGGATACTCAGAAAGGTTCATCATTTCATTGAGAACTAAGGGAATACAAAGTTTGTTACAACCTCGTAGTCTTCAGGCGTAAGGCCATCGGACAACTCGAGAGACTCGAACTCAATAATGAGAGGCTCGGAGGACTTTTACATAGGTTGACACAAGGGGACGGGGGACCAATCCAAGCTTTGTGATCATTTCCTCCTTGGTCGCGGACGGGCCTAAGAGAGTTTCCCAATTCTTCAAAGGCATTGCTGTCAGGGGCCTCATGACTCGGGATTTGTGTCGTTCTACTTTCTCAATTATTGCTATCATCTCTTCGATGAACTGAAATCAATCAAACCGGCACCTGAACCTCTTCTCCGAATAACCGCTGCATAATCGGACCATCCCAATCATCTCGAAAAGACTTCAGGGCTTCGCTTCTCGGCATTGTCAGCTCGAACTCAGGCTTTGGGCCTTCTTGGACAGTTGGGATCACAGTGGTAAGCTTCTCGAACTGCTCTACTAGGCTTGGAATGCCTTTGAAAGTATACTCACTTTCCATGGTGGTGGTAGCCCCAGGTATCTTGGGTAGGTCCGCAAACATCCTACGGACTGGGTTGGCTTTGTTTCCCCTGGACTTTCTGAGGTCATGTTGTAGCTTCAGCCATCCCTCTGTAGGTTCTTTGACTGTGGC
Organism: Adenophora triphylla var. japonica; assembly: GCA_022495995.1. Lineage (NCBI taxonomy): Eukaryota > Viridiplantae > Streptophyta > Magnoliopsida > Asterales > Campanulaceae > Adenophora > Adenophora triphylla. The sequence continues at coordinate 545,843 of JAFEMH010001050.1, forward strand.
ATTACCATGCTGTGTAGGGCCTTTCACGAAGTAGTCACCCAAATTAGGACTGAAAGAGAGAGATTTAGGGTCGTTGACCGGACCCTTCCCGTGGTGCCTTCTCCCCTTTTTCGGGCAATCTCCTTTTCTTTCGTAGTGCCTACCGAGGCGACCTCATATCCCAGGCCGTGGTGAGTTTTCTCGTCCTTTCACCTCAATAACTTTGTGAGTTCCTTGTCGATGCTTCCTGCATCGAGACCGGGCAGTAGCTCATTCTTCTCATCATCTTCAAGACTGGAGGGATCTTGTCCCGAGTGATCGCGTATCTATGTTACAAACTTGGGCTTCTGGGAGGCCTCGACCGTGAAGCCTCGTTAGCATGAGACCTTCCTCGTCATGTTTGATTTCCCTACACAGGTATCCCACCCGTATCTGCCCTCCAAAGTGACTAGGTCTCCATAAATGGTTGTCAAATCCCCATCCGAGACAAACTTCACACACCGATGTAGGCTCGAGGCAACCCCTTTAACTTGATGCCTAAGGTCTTCCCAACAGGGCATTAAAGGTGATCGGGTTGTCGATAACCCGGAATTCCACAGTATCATCTTCTTGCCAAACCGTAGGGCCAAAGTAGCAACCCCAAGTACTTGCGGGATGTAGAGTCGTAAGCTTTGATCATGTGAGGGAGGAAGGCTTTAAACTCTGTGGATTTGATGTCGAGCAGACTCATTGATCTTAGCTGGGAGGATATCTTCATCCCGGACTCCATTGTCAACCAAAACTCGGGAAGACGCTGTTCATCCAGCTGGACAAAGGATGAAGAGGGGCTCGTTATGATCGCTCCGAACCGAGGGAGATCGAGGTCTCGTGAAAGTGATTATATTCCCATAGTGAATGTTCCCAATCAACCTGCACACACATCATCGAGTAGCATCAATAGTGGACCAACGTTCGGGCTAGACTTTCTTCCAGCTTTTTAGCTGTAAGTGGGGGTACGATGAGGTAAGCAGGCACCACAAAGAGATGTTGGCCTGAGTTTGTTTCAGCTGGGTGAGCACGAGATCCTCCTTCTCGAGGTCAAGAGTTTTGGCTGTCTTGGCATAGGGGAGACGGTCTTCCCTTGGTGCTTGATCTGCTACCTTCTTATCTGTCTTGGGGTTCCCTGGTAGACTTGGCCCGGATCGGGTTACAGGTGTCGACTTCCCCATCGCTGCTGTTTCTTGACTAGATTTCTTCAATGCTGCCAAGGTCAAATCGGGGAGCCTTTTTTTACGGCCACCGAGCACCGGCTTTGACGCAGTCTAGCAACCATGGTGAGGGCCGAGCTCGACTGCCGTATCGGCTCCTTCCCTGGGCGGCTTTTAAAACCGCTTCCCATGTTAGAGAGCTTTTGAACTCCGGGTTGTGTCACTGTCCCCCTGGCGTGGCCCACGCCGCAGCTGAGACGCCCCTCCGATTCGCTCCCACAACAAGGCGTAATTATCCATAGTTATCATACAACATGAGTTGCTATTCTCGTGGCTCTATATGCTTTTCAATTTCGTCTCCGTATAGTGCACCTACCTCTGGTTCCTTTCGTAATACTCGGAAGTTGGAGACGATTATAGCATTCTCTGCATTGCTGAGGAGCATCAGGTATCATGCCTAGTTTCCAGGACTTCTCTCGAGAGCCGAAATACATTTCGGGGGAAGCTGACCTCTTTTTGGGTAGGGCCCGACAAGGACTTGTTACTTTATTTCGGGGAGTGATTTGATCCACCACTGGTCACTTTCTCATTGGGGAGGCATGGGGAGTCATTTTCCTCTCTCTAACAGGATCTTTAACTATCAGGCTGGATCTGGTGTACCGAAAACCCTTTCCCCCAAAGCATGGGGGCTGGAGGCGTGCTCACCCCTCTACATGACATCCACGTGGCTCAGGCCTGCAGGAACTTTCATGGCTTTCATGCGTCCTCGATTTCTCATAATCGTCTTCCGAAGTTTCCTCAATCTTACCGCCATCACCCTCCATCTCATCATACATCTTCTTTTTCTCCCTTCGCCCTCTGCAAGCAGGGCAACCACAAGTAAAGGATAGACAACGCTCCCCTTCATAGTTTCGATGTGCAACAAATGGCTCGGTAGATCCGGGGTTCCAAATGGAGGAGTACCGGGGTCCACCGTCTGGGTACATGAGCAATTAAGAAAGCGCTGCGCGGGCTCCACTGCAGGCTGAAGGCGACTGGGGAGACATTTAGATCAATAACCCTTTTTCAGTGACTCCATGCACTCGGTGTGTTCAAGCGGCTCGGCGGTGACCCTTACTGTTGTGATGCCGTCTGTTTTAGGGAAGGAAGAAAGGGAACCGATGACGTTTACGAATTCATCGTCTTCCGGTTGCTGAAAACCTCCCTCTTCAACCAGTGCTTCAATGAACCTTCTCCATTCTCCCACTAGGTCCTTGTAGGGAACATTGTGCTCTAGGATTTTGGATATGTATGGATCTGTAAGTGGGCTTTGTTGTCCTTCATCCTCTGAGGTATCCGGGCACTGACCACAAGTGCATCTTACGAGGAGTACTTCGTGGGGGCCCGTCTCTATTGGTATCTGACCCACATTTTCTGGCGGTCCTTCATCGTCGCTTGCTGACAGCCAACCATTGTGTCCGGCTCCCATGATGTCATTTCCGGCATGATTGATTCCGGATCTTGGGCCTCAGTTGACTCCTCACTTTCGTCGTCATCATCATCATCACTGTCATTACTGTCATCAGAATCATCTTCCCATACTACTGGGATTTCGGCTGAGAGAGAGCGCCGGTCAAATCTGTTAGGGGAGGACGGGTGCGTGCAGCCGCAGAAATTGTCATATGCCCCCATTGCCGGAAGCGGCAATTGCGACTCCGCTTCTCCTCCCAGAAACTGTGGGGGAAGAGTGAGAGGGGGCGGCACGTACTTGACTCCAGGAAGGATATAGAAGCAATCCTCCTCTTCCGATTCTTCACTTTCACTGTCTTCGGGATCATATTTGGTTTCCCCCAAGGCCAACTTGCAGAAGTGTACTAACTCCAAGTGCTCTTCGGCCTCTTTGCTGATAAGCCCCAATACTGGCGCCCGTCTGAAGCTTTCTTGCTCAATTTTCCTTGACTGCTCTAACCATCTCGTGTAAATGGTTTTCTCATGATTTGACTGGAACAGCCCCAGTTCTTCAGCATCGGCTTTCCCTTCCTCCGAGAAGTAGCGGGCTTCGTATTCTTGCAAGAAATTTCTAACATGAGACCAAGGAGGGTTGGTTTGTTCACCATCCTCAAGGCTGAGGGGGAATCCAAATTCAGGATCCTCGACAAGGTTGGCCATGGGTATTTGGAGGTCTTCATCAGTTTCCGCATCCTCCTGGACATACGAAGGTTCTCCGGCTTCAATCATGTTCACCTGGTTTTGATTTCTCGGGAAGGGATTTTTGACTGTATTAGGCCCCTCGGGGCCTTCCAACTTCCCTTGCTCTATCAATCCCTGGATTGCCTTTTTCAGAGTAAAGCAGTTATCTGTTAGATGTCCGTGGGCCTGATGAAAAGCGCAGAACTTAGAAGTATCCACGGGAGCATTCGGATTTCTGGGTTGGAAATTTTCCAAAGGCCGCAGCAAGCCTTCTTTCACTAATCCTCTAAAGATG